>VMBQ01011204.1:0-15106 GCA_007657795.1 Dreissena rostriformis | reverse complement strand
CATATGAACATACTTATGTTTGAATATGCCTCAAACGGAATACTATGCTTACTAAACGGAATACTATGCTTACTATTTCCAGATATCAAGACGCCAGGTATAGATGTTGAGGATGCCAAGATTAAAAAAGACGGCGTAACGAAGTATGTACCGCTCTAGAAAGCGAAAGGTACATGAAAACCCACCAATCAAACAAAAAAAGATAACGTCGAAGTACCACGCCAGTTAAACACACAAAACAATCACATATACGTGCAATAAAAGTGTAATGAAAAACAGAAAAGGGTAAAGCCGGTTCGATACCATTATAAGGTTGCTGTAACCAAATACTACCATTATTGCGATTCGGAATACATGGAGCAATTTGGAATGCCTGACACCTGCTTAGAAGATGCATATCGGTGGATGGTTTTTTTATGCAAACTTAACTATTAATTGTTTATTTAATACAATGACATTTGACGCGTTTTACCATAACGATACTGATACATGTATGCGACTTTGATGTGACACATTTTGGACGACCTTCTTTTAACCCAAAAGTGAATTTGTAGTGGATAGAAAGATGTGTGCAAATGCAATACACGATATGATTTCAGTAGAAGTGATCAATATAAACATGTATTTTTTTCTCTTTTATACCTATATGAATACATATTATTTAAGACTGTTGTATTGTGGAAATAAAGTATTGGTTCACTAAGATAGATTATTTCGCTTTTTCCTTACATTGTCTTCTAATCTTAAGTAATGTTTATTAGTCAAATGCATAACGAATTCATTCCAATCCAAATCTTTTTTTATCATGTATGAAAGTGCTGAATACAAATGAAAATGTATGCAGAGACGTCGTAGGAAGAAATGACGTAACACTGATAATGGTTTATTTTCATAAAAAAAACGTGAGAAACTAGCATTATGACATATACGGAACAAAACGTGTAATTAAGTAGCACTCATAGCAATTACTAAGTACATGACTGAGTAAGCCCTATGTACTTGATGGGCACTGTATTCCTGTGCTCGTGTGTGGGATCGAAGCACGGAAATAACGGCTACAGGAGGACGCACAGAGGGATCTGAATGCTCACACCACACACAGGCATTTGATGTCTGAAATCAAAGGCAGGGAGACAGATAGAGAATAATAGGTTGGTGACGTGGATGGAGAATGGTTATCTGGAAAGGCGGAGGAATTTATCGGGTGAGCCGAAGGCGAACCCGATAAGATCCTTCGCCGAGCCAGATAACCATTCTCCATCCNTCTTGCATATTCTACATTTAAACTCATGTGGTCGATGAACGGGGCATGGAATCTTAGTCCTCCGCTAATTTTAAATTCGTCATTACATATACTGCAACGAAAGATGCACTTATTTTCGCCCTTTAACCTTCATCATCAGAAAAGACAGTAAAAGAATGGTTAAAGAAAAGTTCATATCAGAATAAAGTCGACACGTCATAAAACACATTTAATTAATTAAAATATAATTGAACGGGCTAATAAACATTCTATTATCTCTTACATCAGCCACCCCACAACCCATCTTCTTTAAAAAAAAAATGATTTGATTCAGTTGGTCGGCAGGTTTTATGTACATTTTTTTTTTTATAATTCTACAGTAAAATGATTTAGAAAACACTTATATTGCACCACATCAAATGCTATAAAACTATAATATTGAAGTACACATATAAACTTGATTAAAGATGGGTAGGTATTTCGTGTCAATCTCTTTTACATATGGAAGAGCTGTTTGTCATTTGGAAGTTAGGTCCCAAAATGGGCTTTAAAGGAAGTTAGTTCCCAAAATGGGGGTTAAACCGTTATAATTCAGTATTAAATGAATTAATAGGCATACAAGCGCGTCGAGATAATTAAATATATGATTTATGTTATAGTTTACTGTAAACATGCACAAATACTATTTATTTTGAGAGAAAATGATATTCGAACATCCAACATCTCGAAGGTCAAGAAATTAAACAACAAATTTGTCGCCGGTTTTGCTTCAATAACTTTTTTATTCCGACGTCTACGGCATTGAAACACAAAACCGAGGGGAGCACAAACACCGTAGAGCCGAAAGGGCGTATCCATTTAAAAGAAATATAAATATAAACTGGCTTACCGGGTGAAAATATCCGCTACTCCTTCACGAAAAACACGAAAACGACGCCATCTTTGAAGTTTTTCTCCCGTAACCTCACTTCAACACGGTAAGCTCCCGTATACGCATGCCCCCCTGATGTGATTGCTCTAACATATCTGTTACTATTGTAACATTTATTATTCAAACGTGAAAATGCAATATGCGTCCGCATATAACCAGTCATGAGTATCATTTCCAAAATGTAAACAAGTATAACAGGACAATATATCAGTGTAGCTGTTATAGTGTTTAACCATGACTATTTACTAGACTGAATTTGGTAGTTTCCTTCAAGCTGCATATACGATCAAAATCATAATTCATTCCAAGATACAGCTTAATTCCCAGCCCAGCAACTATGTGTCTACTTTAGTGAAGATTTTGATTTTGGATGTGTACAATAGTTTCACCGGATAAACACGTTTCCGTGAATCAAAAAGATTGAATAGATATATAATCTCCTGACATTTCACAATGATTTTACACCCACTTTGAGTCACTGTAAGTTTGTGGAGCGAACTAGTTCCACATTTCCTGCACCATTGAATTGAAACTTTATTTTTTTATTTTTTGAAAAAAAAAATGAAACATTGAAACTATGTCATCACCATGAACTGTGGATGTGAAAGAGATTAAAATTAAAATAAATCACTCACCTGCCCCGTTGCCTTCTACGAGCGAAATTGCCAAACTTAGTACAATAAATGTATAATGCAACATCTTAACCCGTTACGCTCCCAAGCTCAAATGATGCCTCGTTTCAGGACGGCAAGACAAGCTTTATGCACTACAGAATTTACGCATTTATTTCCGCATGAAGCAGTTGACATTGAAAGATATATATCAGATTTACCACTCACATATTTACAATATAATTTATATTATAAGTGTTCAAGACTGCTCTGTTTTAAACTTTGAGTTATTGTTTTCTTTGTACTAAATTTTGTTTCGATTATATTATTTTAATTTATTTCTTTTGTTTTGGATGTTTCGTCTTTCAACAGTTTTTCAGTCATATCGTGGCTGTATGTTAGCCTAGTGACATTCTCAGACCAAGCTTAGCAGTATGGCGTACCATTTGGGTCGAACGTCTATGTAGCCTTCTAGGTAAACATAAATTTGTACTTCGAAGTACAGGCATTGTACTTCGAAGTACAAAAAATGAAAACACTTCGAAGTATATATTTGTACCCCGAAGTACGATTTTTACTTCGACGTACAATTCTATGTGTCAACTAAAGTGATGATCTTCGACGTACACATTTTCTAAACAGCCCATCAAAAAACTCGTCTATTTCGGATAGGGAATTTTTGGACGAAGGGGAACTTCGTAAAATAGAGCATTACTTCAATTGAAAACCACTATGACATTACCGATATGAAAAGGAACCCGATATAAAGAATAATTCCTCGTGTTCTCTTTAACTGATATTAGTTTATTGGACTATAATTGTTGGACATGTTTTACAGGCGTCTTCCGATTGGCTAACACTCAAGGGTCGGTAAAAACTGTACTTCGAAGTGCATTTTTCTTTTTACCTAGGAGATCTTGTTGACTTTTGACACAAGTGGTACGCCATATAGCAGACAGTCTTTGTGTGTTCCACGTCCAGTACTGAGCGAGTACTGAGCGAACATACGCCAGAAAATGAAAACGGTCCTACTTAAAGTGACAGTTCGCGAAATAGATCGTTGTTTTGCATATAAATCGTATAGCGAGAAATAAACTTTACATAAATTCATTGAAATATATATTTTTTATCGAGGTTGACATCGAAAACCTGGTCAAAATCGGTTTTGAATCGATAAATAATATATAAATGATCATAAATACATACAATAGGCAAAAACCATTGCAGCCTCGCGAGTAATGGAAATTATATCTATATTTAGCTTCCGCTAAACATTAATAGCAAATGAAAGATAAAAACACAGATTTAGCAAAAACGTACCGTTGCAACTCAGTTTCCGTCTGTATCAGATGTATTTGCATTTGTTCTCACCTTCTCTCCGCTAAATTCGCCCGTATCCGCAATTTTGTTTGTTTAGGTTTGAATTAACGTGTCGAATCAGGAATATTAATTAGCTCGTAGTCGTACTTTACTGTACTCGACCCCAAAATAAAAAATCGCTATATTGTTTGTTTTTAAACGAGTTCAACATGAGTTTCAGTGATATCCTCAACAAAAACACGTTTTCCTACGATTCTACCCATATATATATATATATATGTCACTTTAAATCAGAGATAAAAGGAGATCTTGGCTGACAGTAGAAAGTACATCGTGACCAATTACTTACTCACTTACGTGAACTGGCTGGGATTGTTCTATAACAACGGTAATAACTAGTGGCCACGCCCCCCCCCCNCCCCCCCAAACACACACTCACACAAAAATGTCTGGGACTTACAAACCGGATTTTGAACCTTCCCGAGTTGAACATTAGGCGTCTAAATTTAAAAAAAATCCACTTTCAACTCGGTCTGCGATTCCGAATACCGGTACCGCCGAAAAGAATCCAAATGGTTGCAACAGCATAACGATAAGACAAATTGCAGTGTCAGATCGTCGCTAATACACCACTAAACAGTTTTATTCGGCAAATTCGCTTCGGGAATCTAGTGAAGTTTCAAGGTCATCCTAATATAATGGTTTATATAATGAAAAACATAATATCAATGAATGTAATACGACTAGACTGTCGGATTTACTGAATTAACAAGATGCATGAGTAAACAAAAATATTAATGTTGATAAACTCATAAGTTTATTAATAGGTATGCTTTTTAATCAATTTATAAGATATTAATTTGTCTTATTCACAAGAAATAATTTATGTTATACAAATTTTTCGGCAAAAAGCATTTGTTCACATTACACTGTGTGCAAACTACTGGGTGGGGTAAACAAACTAGCAATACTACCAACTGACCAACCATCTAAAAAGTGGACACTGAGGACAACGGCCACCTGTCTTCACCGGTCACTTTGGTCAATCTCATTGAATGACCGCTGTTCTCAGGTTGGACTGTTTATATTAATTGTCTGTGACGTCGGATGTCGTAGAGGGAGCAAACGCATATGTGTTGTTTATTTAGAATTCACATATGAGCACAATCGGCTAGTACCGTTTCAGTTCTTCATTGTTATTCTTGGCCACAGTTACGTTACATTGAATGTGGAAGAAATTTTTATCGTCGTTTGTTTGTGTTTTAAAACCTGTAAATCTTCTTTCTCCATTGATTCATTTTAAGAGCAGCGTTATATTCTTATCTTTGATACGCTCAATTTTAAATCTGTCATATTGTCATCGGCATTACATAGCTGACAGTTGTAATTGAACATGGTCAATGTTTACGCCCACCACTCCCCAACGGAAAATCCTGGAGCCTCACCTAATTAAGAACATGTAATAGCAAAATAAATATATTATATTAAGTTTCAATATGTATTCAATTTCCTGGCTGACATGCCCCTTATGCATATATAAATTCAGATAAATCGCAATCTGAAGTTTGTACCAGGAATATAGTTAATCATATTCCAAATATAACTCTAGGAGTGCTATATCTGATTATCTTTCGTGTATATCCTTGTTGCATTTTAAACACATCGAGGACTGAAATAGCAATAATCAAAAGGAAACCTATTGACATTAAGTACTATAATACACCGTTTCGGTGATTTTTTTCTGACAATATTATTTAAATTACTGGTGGGATACGCCTTTAAGAGTACTGAAACTCCAAAAACAGAAATACCTTCGAAAGAAACGGATCTCCTAATGTGGTTCTGTTGGTTCACATTTTTATTAAAGAAATTGGATATTTTCTCTAATATATCCCGAAGTTTTATCTATTTCTGAACATAAAACCTCAATCGTATAAAACTTTGCGTTATTTCAGTCAATTACTGAATAAATTAATTAAAAACCTTATAAAAAACAATTAATTTCTTACCTAAAGAGAACGGAAATAAGTTACGATTTTCAAACGTTAGTTGCATGATTTCAAATTAAAAACATTTGTACCCGTATTTTTAATTGAACGCCGTACTAATATAAATAGGCATGTTTGTTTCTATTTAGACATACCAGTATACTGTAATTAAGGGGGCTTGCAACAGTTAAGTTAAACATGTTATTTTTTTAACAATAACGTCTACTAAATTTTGAAATGTGATATATTTCGAATATTTGTACCGAGAATAAAAGACAAAATACATATTTAACAAATGTCGTCATATCTTGTTCTGCGGATGTCTTTCTATTTGACTCCTCTGTAGATGTCGTCGTATTAGACTCTACAGATGGTCTATTTGGAATTTTCTATTCGAATCTACCGAAGCCGTCATATTTGGATCTACATATATTGTTTTGTTTTATTGAACAATTGCCAGCATATTTGGATCTACGGGTATTGTCGTATTTGTCTCTACATATGCCGTCATATTTGGATTTATAGATACTGTTGCATTTTAATCTACAGATGCCGCCATGTTTAGATCGACAGATGGTTGAATCTACATATACCGTTATATTTGGATTTCTGAGTACAAATACAGTCAGATTTTGATCAACATATGTCTTTATATTTCCTCTACAGGATTAGAACGATTTGGCTCTACAGATTTGGCTAACGCATCCATAATTATACATATGACAGTTACAAAGTGACGTCACGCAATGTATACAATAGACAATTTGTGCATGAGGCACTTTCAATAAACATTTGCAAATTAATTATATTGAAGTGCTAGGAGACACTCCTTAGTATCTCATTATGTAGTCTAGGACGCGGAAGTACCTCATTTACTTCAAAATACACACACATTTCTCAGTTCTACCGCTAATGGTTAAATCAGTAAGGAAAGAGAGAGAACTAGTCGATGTAAGACAGGCTGGAGTGAGCGGGTACAAGCGTGAGCAAGAAAACTCAAGGTACCCGTAGAACGATTTGCAAGGTTCATAGGTGCGGCATTGAATATATTTCAAGCAACTCTATTGCGCTTTGTTCAATCAGAGACAAAGCAGTCGAATTAATTGCACTGTGAATATGCTTCCAAGCTAACAGAGACACGACATATTGAGACAGATGACATACTGCTCGATGACGGCCAAAACGACCGGCCTTAGAAATTGTCACTTGAACGTTCGAGGAAACTAAACCTTTGATGAAGAAATACTTCGCCATTCGCCTACGCCTCTTCATAGTTAACAAATTAATTAGTTTTTAGTTTTTAGTTAAGTGAGACGATAAGATATTTAATCAAAATAAACGTAGTTATCAATTATTCATACATTACTCTATGACAATTGATTACTCATCCCTTGCTAACATCCCTAACTAGGAAGAATAATTCAAATATAATGCACAGACTAATAGTTTGTGCTGCTTATTAGAATATAGCTGAGTAAGAGTACTTATAAATCAAAGAACAACCCATCAATCAGGTTACATGTTTTAACAAACATCGATACATGTTTTAACAAACATTGATTAAATATCCGCCGAATCATTTATGTTTTCATACCATTTTTGTATTTCATAAAATAAAAATAGCTAAGCGAGAACGTAAAATGCTTACTTCACAGACCCATTTCCTTTTCAAAAGTCAATTAGTCCTTCAGCCAAGTACCCAAAATTGAGGTGGGGTGTACCNTTCAAACTGACACTATTCAAAATTATTTAACATAAATATTAAATAAACATGACGAACAGAATTGATGACTTTGGAAACATTTTAATAACACGTTAAAAGCCGATAGTACTTATTCAATGTAGGGCTTAACAGTAATGGGTAAATATCATCATTACACATTTTTTGTTAAACCAATTGACACTTCCGCTTTTTAAATCAAATTAATTGTGTGTATGAAATGTGTTAACCGCGTTTGTTTGATTGTTCCAATAATCACACGATTACGCAAAGGTTCAACCGGTTTGCGTATCGTCTGGTTAATTAGTACATATGTTACTATTAATGTATAAGACTAGGCGCAAATTATGCTCAATTGGTAGTTGTCGGCCCAAGTACACCGGGTACTCTTAAGTATACAACATTGTACCCCTGGTACAGACAATACGCTAAACGGCACCCGACCTTTCTCCGGGGTACGTTTTAGTACCCTGAGTACTTTGAAGTATACTTGAAAATGCCCGAGGTACGTATAAGAAGTACCTGAGCAGACCATTGCCAATTGAGCTCAATTTAAAGATTAGAATTTAACTGACGATTGTATCTTTTCTCATGTTTTCTTTTACATAATAAGTTGGTTTCTTTATATCTGTATACATTATAAGTGAAGAGTCTAATTGCATTTTAAAATTATGAAGGCACCAATCACTACGTATATGCAGTCAATCTATCGCACAGTATTGTTGAAAACGGTCATGTAATCATAAACTGACTTCACTTAAGAAATGTATTACTAAATTTGTAAATTTGAGAGAATCGGTTCTGGAGACTGTCGTAGTAAGGCGTGAAATAAATATAAATCTGCTATTTTGTTTAAACGATTTCCATAGCGTTGTAACCATAACAATATTCCATATCATGTCTTGTTAATTAATGTTCAAGCAGCAATTGTTTTACTATTTACTCTGCCTACGGCTTTATGTTCTAAATGGAAAGACAACAATCCGTGCGAACGATCCTATTATACTGCTATAAACCTCCAACCAATGGTATTGGCAGTAATTCGGGACGCTTATAAAAGAGTTTCTGTTAAAAGGGGTTTTAATACAAGTGTGTAAAGTGTCGTCCAAGATTGGTCTGTGCATTCCGCACAGGCTAATCAGGGACGATATTTTACGCTTTAATGTTTGTTTTGTTTAAAGCAGGTCTATTCTAAGCAAAACTACAGTTTAGGCAGAAAGTGTCGTCCCTGTTTAGCATGTGCGGGCTGCGAATAAATAAAACACATAACGCACATACATTAAGCCCCGTTTTCCCAGATTGCGGCTAGAATTTATCGAAAATGAGCTTGTTATCTTGTAATGTAAACACGTTCGCATTAACATGGGCTTGAAATATAAGGTACACTTGCTCATTTATCACAATTGACGTTTAATATTAAAACTTCTTGACCAGAGCTTATAGCGAATTAAATATTCGATGACACTTCGCATTCCTTTGTGACTGCAATACTGGACGAAACAAATGCGCAAAGAAAACATTTAATTCTGCAATTTGACAGTTTAAACCCAATTTCAACAACTTTCAAAGATTGTCCTAATCACAAATTTGGATCTTAAAAGTGACATGAATATATCATTTCAACAAATAATGTCTTTAAACAATATTCCGGATTCATTTGAACCTCGCTCTGGGAAAACGGGGTTTAATGCATTGCATAAATGGTCGTTCCAGATAATCCCAAAGCGAGGCTAAAATACCAATAACAATAGTTAAATACCGATGTCATGCAGATGAAAGTGATGTTTTGATTGTGTTTATTGTTTCGTGTAATACAGCTTTTGTCGCAATGATCAACGCTGTTTGACTCGTAATACAAGTTTATAATGCACCTTGTGAGTAACAAAAATCCAACGTAATTATATAGGAATTAAGAAACTCAAGAAACATTATAAAAGAGATACACTTGTTAACACTCGTTAGTCTATTTTTTTAAGGCAAGTGAACGAACAATCGCCAATCCAGGACAATAATTACAAGCTAGTTGGTTTTATCTTCAATAGCCTCCTGTTAATTAAATGTATCAGTGTACTTTAATGATCCTAAACATAAGAATACAACTATAATATCGACATAAATAAAAACAGTCAGAACATTTAAACGCACATGTAAATTGTTTCCGTGATGCAGAGGTACATTGGTAATAATCTCTAACTAGGAAGTCATGTTTGATGGTTTAACGGATTTGTATTATGTACGCGTTAAAATTGGCACGTTGTGTCTATGACGTTTGTGTGTATTCATTTTTCATGTCATCCTCTCATTTTAAAAGAACAACATAATCGAAAAAGCAATAAAAAAAGCAATGGTTAGTGATGCTCAATTTGTCGTTGTCGGTTCAGGTACTACTTAAAAATACCACGGGTACTCTTAAGTATACTACAATGTAGCCCAGGTACGGAAAAAACGCTTTAAGAATACTTTTTAGTATATTTATCGTAACCCGGGCTAAATTGTAGTATACTTAAGAGAACCCGGGGTACTTTCAACAAGTACCTGAGCCGAAAATGACCAATCGGGCGGTAATGATATTAAAGAATACTTGAATTTCTCTTCATTCAAAATAAACTTTATCTTATTAAAACAATAAATTTCAAATGATTTTGTTGACAAATAATGCCATAATTAAATAATACCAATATTAAAGAAGCGACGTGTGCTTAATTCATAATCATGATCANTCGTGTAATGCAGCTTTTGTCGCAATGATCAACGCTGTTTGACTCGTAATACAAGTTTATAATGCACCTTGTGAGTAACACAAATCCAACGTAATTATATAGGAATTAAGAAACTCAAGAAACATTATACTTGTTAACACTCGTTAGTCTATTATTTAAGGCAAGTGAACGAACAATCGCCAATCCAGGACAATAAATACAAGCTGGTTGGTTTTATCTTCAATAGCCTCCTGTTAATTCAATGTATAAGTAATACTTTAATGATCCTAAACATAAGAATACAACTAAAATATCGACCATAAATAGAAACATTCAGAACATGTTAACGCACATGTAAATTGTTTCCGTGATGCAGAGGTACATTGGTACTTATCTCTAACTAGGAAGTCAATGTTTGATGGTTTATAGGATTTGTATTATGTACGCGTTAAAATTGGCACGTTGTGTCTATGACGTATGTGTGTATTCATTTTTCATGTCGTCCTCTCATTTTAAAAGTACAACATAATCGAAAAAGCAATATAAATGAATCAAGTTATTAAAGGAAAGCACTGGTTAGTGATGCTCAATTTCTCGTTGTCGGCTCAGGTACTACTTAAAAATACCACGAGTACTCTTAAGTATACTACAATGTAGCCCAGGTACGGAAAATACGCTTTAAGAATACTTTTTAGTATATTTACCGTAACCCGGGCTACATTGTAGTATACTTAAGAGAACCTGTGGTACTTTCAACTAGTACCTGAGCCGAAAATGACCAATCGAGCGATAGTGATATTAAAGAATAATTGAATTTCTCTTCATTAAAAATAAACTTTATCTTATTAAAACAATACATTTCAAATGAACTTGTTGACAAATAATGCCATAATTAAATAATACCAATATTAAAGAAGCGACGTGTGCTTAATTCATAATCATGATCAGTTTCAGCTTCCAGGAACCTGTGCCGTAAGCTTCTCGGTAGCAACCGTTATAACTATACAACCAAAAGATCTTAAAATACTCTTCAATTCACAGCGATTTGATTAATGTGCTAATGCAAAGATCTATAGATATATATGTACAATATAGATCTTTGGCTAATGTGTGTTCGCATAAAAGCTATTTAAAGATTACCTAAACCACTTAACCGTGGACAGAAGTAGTAGTTAAGCGAAGTTATTACACAAGGACAATTTATATTCGCGTACTTTTGTTCTGTAAGTAGATTAATTATTAACATTTGATTTTATAGGCGTATTTGTATTCGTAACTGTACACAATTAATTAAACATGAATATGTACTCTGTCAACACATCGAAAGTATAACTTAAAAACCTAGTCCAATGAATCTTGAAATCGAAAGTGCAAAGCATTTCAAGATTGTTAGAAACTACCCTACCTTAAACTGTAATTCTGCTTGTGATTTATAAACAGTTTTATTAATTCGAGGGTGATTTGGTATCTTTGACGTGTTACTTTATGTTCTTCGTCGAGCTTTAACGAACGACTTTTTGTTGTATATAAATACGTATTGCAAGTTCAAACTTGTTAAAGAGTCGTATCAAATTGCCATGGGAAATACCCGCTTAGTTTTTAAATCAGACTATTAATTTGTATTGAAAGCGTATTTTTTTTAGTAATTTACCAACAGGTTCATTTTAAACACCAGGACTATGTTGTCATTATCCGTTTAATGAAACATCGTTTGTTTTCAGTTTTACGTGCACATATGCCCATTATGAACATGGGAGATAGGAGACTCTGACAAATTTTAAAATTCAGATACATGTATGTACACTCGACTTCTATATGGCATGTTATGCGACATAATACATTACAGATTGATTCAAACATGTAGGTGACATTTTTAATGCGCGGTAATCCGAAACTCAACACCGATTAAACATGTATATTAATTCAAAATACAATATTAATGTATATTATCCCTTTCCTAGTGCCTTTTTTATCGTGTTTGCAGTAGTCAAGATCCGTATTCACTTTTAGAAAATGAAGGAATGAGGTATCGGGCGTACAAGGTCAGAGTCTGAAATTAATATAAGACGCAGCAGTCTGTACAGTCGTCACTCTCAGGCAAGTCACAAANTTCAGAAGGACTTTGAGTGATCAGGTCAACGGAGTAAATCAATATTGTTAATATGTATACAATTGGTTAAAGAAAATTATTGTAAGTCTGAATTTATTATACATTTCAATTTCAACATGGTAACATATCAAGAAAACACTCATAAATAGTAAACAAAATCGATAAAAAGTTGAATACATATTTAGACAGTAAAACAAATATACTTACAGCATTTTTTTTTAAAGATGTAGCTGTCTACGACTTATAAACATTTGTAACATACCAATCGATTGAAAAAGGATCAGTGTACCTCGCCAGGACATTTATGGTAGTAGTACAATCTTTAAATAAAATTTAACTAAAGTTTTACCGTTTTACGCATGCGCTCTATCGAATACAATACTGAAGCGCATTAAACATTATTCTGGAATACTAACCAATGACACTATTCTGATGAGTCAGGCACAGACCAAAGGTCGGCGAACAACAACAACCTTCGATGATAAATAATACCCGATTTCTATGAACCTGAGTACGAATTATTTTGATAAAAGCTCATTAAATTACTGTATATACCTTTCACAATATGAGAAGTTAAGCCTTTTTTTAATACCCTGTGCTTTTTTATTGTATCGTTTGTAAAAAATGAGTTAAACGAGTCAAAAGTTCATAAAGCATTTGATTAGCAATACGGATAATAGCTCTAATAAAAAACATTGTTAAGATTACTAGCCGTGTTTAGTTTCAAATGCTTTAAAATACGAGAAAATATGTTGTAGATATATAAGTATTACATGATTTTATCTTTCCAATTGAACAAATTAGCTTCAGTATAATGTAATAATGGTTGCATTTATTAAACTATGTTTGACATTATGTGGTCACTATGTACTTACCCTTAACCTAATCCATGTTACATTCTTACCAAAACTAAATTATTTCTTGTTTGTATTCATTTATCATTCTCTGAAATGATGAATGTATTGTTTTTACTTTAAACGCATGCTGTTATTGTATATGGAATATTGTAAATGTTATATTTCCGCATAAAGTGATAACATGAGCAATAAAACAAAATGGCATAAAATACATTGTTGTGATATAAACGTGTAGTCAAGGAAACGATTTAATGACAATCAAACTTTTATAACTACCGAAACCTCGTTTTTCACGGAAATATCAGGTAAAATAACAAGTTCAATGCACCTTTTAATATATCACATTTCATAAATGTACAGAGGATTATTTCAGAAGAGAAATGCAAGGGCCGAATATACGTTTTCTTACATCTCGAATGCAAAATATAAAGGTTAAATAAGATGGAAATAAAAATCGTAATTCATTTCTGAAAATAATTCATTTACGGTGTAAAGCGTTTTGTCATAAATATTGTTATCAATTTCAATTTTCGACTCAGTTTAATTATGTGCATAATTAAATGCACAAGCGCGGTTCATTGGTTTTAATATACATTGTCTGTTAATCAATAAAAAACAATTGAGATTTTAAAATTATAAGTATTCATCTTCTAATGATGTCATTGCTGTTTCTTTATTCCTTTTTTTATTTCTATTTAGCCGTCATTGTTGTTACAATGTCTGCCTAGACCCGTGGACATTATTGATAATAGTTATATTACGTTTGTGATTAAACGAATCACGTCTTCGACTGTTTATTTGAATAGAAATGTCAAAAATAAGAAAAACGGATAAACTTATGTATTATACACTTTAAGTCAAAGCTGCTTCAAGTTATGCAAAATGATTACTCTCATTTTGTAGTTGCGTAGGATGTACACAATATTTAAAGCATATGTACACTTGTTTTTACATTTATATAGCGCCCTTTTCAATACTGTGCGTTCAGAGGCGCTTCCCATTTTTTCCCATTTGATAAATGATACCTGATTATCCGTCTTGAATTCAATTGACTGTTTGAAATTCATAGAACTCCGAGGATTGCTCAATGTCCTGAATGGAATGTTAAAGACCCATTAACACTTTAAATCTACAAATATTTCATACAAGAAAATAACCCATATAAAATTAGTGTTTCTTATAGCAATACTGAAAAGCCAAATTTTCAACGCTGGTTGTGGTCTGGTAAAATAGATTTAACAAGATACAAAATGATCTTTTTTATTGTTTTTTGGTACAATATGATCAACACATGTGTATGTACCAATTTAGTGTGTCAATATGATTACGTCATTGTCGCCTACTTTCGTAGGGGTAAAATTGTTCTTTTGTGATAACATTTTTGTCTCTAAATTAAAATATTTGTTTACTTGTATAATATATATTTCTGAACATTTTATAATTTTACTCTGACGATTATGTTCTTTTAATATTGTAAGAAAATATTATAAAAATGTGTCACTTAAAACTTGACACTTAGTCGAAGTGAAACGATGAAACCTTATCATTTCCCTCGAAATAGAATGAATTATCGAGTTATCATTCACTGGTTGCCTCTATTCATTCACCGCATATCACGAAAATACAA
>VMBQ01011203.1:0-10268 GCA_007657795.1 Dreissena rostriformis | reverse complement strand
AAAAAAAAAAAAAAAAATAAAAAAAAAAAAAAAAAAAAAAAAAAAAAAAAAAAAAAAAAAAAAAAAAAAAAAAAAAAAAAACTACCTACCCTCCTACATTTTTCTGGCCATTTTCCCTGAACCAAGACTATTTTTTTTTTGGCCTTAAGGTCATGTAACATTTTATTTATTTCTAAGTAACATAACATGTGCTCTTTAGTATGATTCGATGGAGTTTAATGTCACTGTTGCCCGTTTCAAGAAGGACCATAAATGTTTATACATATAAACAGGAATTATAGAAACAATATCATGATAATGTGTACGAGGGTCAAAATGTAGTTATTTAACAAAAATGCATTAGAATTAGTTTAAAAATATCTGATTACAAATCTATTCATGCGATGAAACAAATGTAGAATGCTTGCCGATTACACACAAGTGCTGGAAAGTTAATGTTTATTAAGTTTGATTTTATATGCTGTTTATTAACGTTTACAACGACAATCATTAGCATTACATGTATTTCGGGTTTTCACTGGAAAATAGGTCATGTTTACATCAGAATGGTGTTATTTAAATCACAAAACACATAATTGTATGTGTGTTTTGATGTGTTTATTTGTAGGTTTAAAAAGTGTTCAAATTCCTTATTTGTATTTACAAAAATTGTACAACTATTGGAATAACAGCATTACAAAATTTTCAATCTCCATGCAGAAAATAATTTATGGGACACGCTCATGGTTACAATGAAAAACATTGTACATGGCATAGATTATTTAGGNGGGGGGGGCTAAATCTAACCAGAAATTTAATTGGCACAATTTTCCTAGTTTTTTGTATTTTTGTCCAAGAATACCGATTAAACTGCAGATTGACAAATATAATATGTGTGTTTTAAAATCTTTTCACTGAACATTTGAAGGTGTTTTCATGAAGAGGGCTGGAACGACGGAAACATGTAAGATTGAGGTTGTTTATTTTTGCAATAAACCCATGTTTGTTTGCTTTTTCTTAAGTAACAATTGATTTGCAACTTCAAAACAAGTTTCTTATACTAAACGTGTTTTAGTTAACATAAAAGTTTCCAATAAAACAGTTTCAGTCTAAAAAAAAATAAGGACTTAATTTCATTTTTAATAATAATATGTCTGGAATCAATTTGAAGATGGGAACTGTGGTCCCAAGTGGGGAAAAATACCGGGTTGTTTTTACTGGAAGAAATTATAAATACAGTTTGTATGGTTTTGTAAAAAATATATTACCTTACCACTTGTAATCACGGTCGAAATGTTAACATAAATTTCGGTAAATACAATTGCATTCAAGCGGATTTAGTGATTGACATCCGGGCACCGTTTGTCAAAGACATCCAAAGACGTTAATAAACAATAAAGTGAAACGTTTGTGAGGATCACAGGTGTTGGGCGCGTGGCCAAGTCACTTTAACACTCTCAATATGTCATAAAANAAAAAATTAAAAAATAAAAAAAAAAAAAAAAAAAAAATATTACATATTGAGAGTGTTAAAGTGACTTGGCCAAGCGCCCAACACCTGTGGTGAGGATGGTTTTTGGAGAATTAGCAAAAAAGAAGAGAAAAAGTTGATCAAATTACAGAAAAGAAAACACATCGATAGCATAAAAACAAGTTTATAAAAATACAAACTTTTTGTTTAATATCCTGACCAGACGACCTTCAGCGTCTCTTTCTGTTTTGATCACATGTAACAACAATGCCACGCGCGCCATGCAAACTTTATCTGTGCACGAAATTCCCGTGTATTTCACTGTCGTCGGATTAATGTGGAAATTGTGTTGCACGGGATTTCCGAGCATTCCGCAAATGTGTCGATTGTTTTACTGATTAAATCATGGAGAACGAAATCTTCGTGGGTTCACAAATTGTTACTGCTTGATTGCCGATACCAAAAGAACATAATTATGCTGTCCCAGTATGGCAAGCGGTTCGACGCATAATCCGAAGAAACTAGGTTTTTACTGAGAACCTATGTTATCATTTCAGAACCCCGGTTTTTAGTCAGACATTTAACGAATATTTATAAAAACAAACATTTTCATGAAAACCTAGGTTTTCTAATCTAGAACTTAAGTTATCAGATAATAAAGCCAAAACAATTTGCGAGAACCAAAGTTCTCGTTTGATATCCAAGGTTTTCACAAGAACCTAGGTTCTCGACAGCTTTTCGCGTCGTTCTCTCGGATATCCTTAGTTTTCATGAGAACGCAAGATTTCATTTGGGATCATAGGTTGTAAGAACCTAGGTTCTCAGAAGTTCTCAATAAAAACCTAGTTTCTTACAGGGACCTGTTTCTTAGGATTATGCGTCGAACCGCTTGCCGTACCCCAGTCCCAGAATCCTCATTGTGAATGTCAATAAAACATGCAGAGAAGTATCTTGCCATAAACGTGTATTTAAAAATATATTTAGTTATTTTATCACTAATATTATCTTAGTAATAAAGCAACATTTTTCTTTGTATAAACTTCTCATTTGCAACGTAAGTGAAGCCTCGATGCATACTAAGATAATTTATATTGGCTACGAATTAATGCACTTCTAATGATGTTGTTTTGAGCGTATTTGATCTTTTTATTATCTACTTGTATACTATTTTATTTTCTGTAGAAATAAATCAATATTTCAAGACAACTGCACAATTCAGAATTGTCTCAATTGTCCAAAAAAATAACAGTTCTTGGAATTTGGTAAACTGTGTCCAGTCGTACAAAAAACTGTTGTTGTTTTTCCGACAGATCTTTATTATTTGTTTTCATTTAGAAGTGTCTTAAGTAGACTTCGCGTATCTTAAATTCTTTTTGTTTAGGGCATACATTTTATTGATAAAGCCCTGCTATTTCGCTTGAGAAGCAGATGCTCAAACCGCGACTTTAAACCGCGACATTATGATCAGCTTGTACTTTTAAACTTATAATTAGAAATAGGGTCTCCGGATTTACAATTGATTTTTTTAGATTCGTCCAATGGAACTTTAACAACAACAATAACCACGGAGTTTTAAATAGCTGAAAAACGTCTGAATACGTTATTTAAATTAAACTAAAAGATTGATATCTAATAAGTTGGTTTGGAAATTTGATAATTTGTCAACAATATTATTTCGTGGATTCGCAATGATGTTTTTCATTTTTTCTCATAACCGTAGCCTTGCTTTTGTCCACATTGAGTTTTACTACCAAATGCGGACATTTCCGCTAATTTTGCACACTGGGTTTTGAAGATCCTATCAGAGTTTTAATTTTGGTTGAAGTTTGGTACAAATAATTAATTTTTGACACGATAAGGTAGCCTTTGACTTACCAACAAAGATTGCAGAAATGATCTACGGAAATTATGCGGCATTATATAGTGGATTTTCTTTAAATATATAAGAAAGTAAGGCACACCAAGTACTTGTGTTGTCTTTATCGTGCATATGGTTCGTTAAGAAAAGTGCAGATGATGTACACTTTGTTATATTTTGTTTAAAATTTACTGCAAACGAAAATAAATACATTGGGAAAATGCAAAAGCCATCGACGAAAATGCAAAGCCAGATTTAAATTGATTGTATGTGCGGATCATATAATATATGCTAACCTAGAGAAAAACGACCTTAACGAATAAATCGAATAAACAACTAATCAACAAGTACAATAAATATTAAACTAACTACCGTTATAAACTCATAGAAAAGTCGTGATTTACATTTTAAGTAAACTATATATTTAGAAATTGGTTCAACAATAAAACAACACAACACCTTTTAGTTTTATATTTAATAATCAATACGATCTGTAACATTCACTTATATGGCTATGGTAAAATGTTGGAATCACAAAGGCAGCCACATGTTTTCCAAATCATCAAGAAACGTGCTCAAAACATTTGATTTCATGATGTTTTGACCTAGTTCGGATATCGTTCAGGTTTGTTGAACGACATGTCCGCTAGGGGTCGGTACCGTTTTCCTTACATGGCTTTCGTGACACCTTGTGAACACTCTAAATTTTCCCGATAATAAAGAAACTTACATAGATCGTTGGTTCTCGTTTTTTCTCGGCCGAATGTCTAAAGGTTTCGGTCCATTCCCGGATGGGACAGTTTTCTATACATGGCTTTAGGGAATACTTGTGAACACTCAAGAAGTCACATCTAGCGCCTTATCGTCATGTAACTTCATCAAATGTTTGTTCTAAGTATATCGTTGCTGAGTTTGAACAATTGTTCCGGTCAATTTGAGGCACGGCCGTCAGGGTTGAACGATGTATAAATATAAATCCATGTGATCACTCGAGAAGTCACAATTTGTTGGTCTTCATGAATATTTGTTAAACTTATATCTTAGCCAAGTTCTAAAATGGTTTTCTAAACATCACAAAAAAATCAGGACATTTTAGTCCCCCAAGTCTCAGGTGGACTTTGTTGCTTGTGTAGCACAAACTATAGAAACGAGCCATGCTCTGTGAAAAGGGGGTTGAAGGCATGTGCGTAAAGTGTCGTCCCAGATTAGCCTGTGCAGTCCGCAAAGGCTAATCAAGGACGACACTTTCCGCTTTGTATTTTTCGTTTAAATGAAGATTCTTCTTGACGACAATCCAGGTTAGGCGGAAAGTGTCGTACCTGATTAGCATGTGCGGACTGCACAGGCAAATCTGGGACGACACTTTACGCACATGCATTAAACCCCCTTTTCACAGAGCGTGGCTCAAATGTATGTTAATACTTACGTAGAAACATATCTCGATGTCCATATGCGTTGTACATACCAGTCTTCGATAGCACTCTATGCCGCCAGGCCGCTGGCCCGTCTTCAACTTTACGATAGTGGGAATGCCTTTGACGCTCGCCGGTATCATGGGCATGTAGCATTTCTACTACTTGTCTAGAACAAAATTGTATTGTGTGTTTGAGTCTGTTTACATGTTACATGCGGTATTATAATATATAAAAATGAAACTTCCGAAAAGTCTTGAAGGAAATCCGTGTAAACCTTTGGCGGGCGTTCATTTAAATCAAGTGACTCAATGCCTATACACTCCTTATATTTCGGTACATGCATATTTTAACTACTGAATTCGAGAACACTATGATACACCATTTCAATAGTGTATATGCTGTCTAAATTATCTGGTTATAACACAGTCTACTATTGATACAACAAAACATATTACACTATGTTTAATGTTTTAGCGAAATTCGATTCATTATAATAAAAAATGTAGTTGTAGTTTAAATTTATTATATTCACAAATTGGCATTATGCAGCGTTTTATTATAATTATGTTTGTAAATCAGTCGTTTGTTTTTTTTATCGAAAGATATATTAAACATCAACGTTGTATATTGCATTTTTAGGAATTAAAAGTTGAAAGGTTTATAATATGAACATATGCAACATTAGATTAGCATTCGTAAAACAAACATCATAAATATAGTCGTAACTTTAAGAATATACCCGCGCAGATTTTATTGTTATAAAAAAAACTGAACATGCCAAACGTATTTCAAAATTGTATTAATATCGTAAATGAAACAAAATTAAACAAATCGGTAATAAAGTTTGTATATTTATATATATTTACTGGTATTAAGCTATTCGATATTACTTTTAAGATTTTTAGTCAGCTTTATTTTCGTCGTATGAGTGTATTTAAATAGAAGATTATTTACTATTAACACAATATTTAGACGAATAGAATCTAAGATCAACGTAAATTATTTAACATAACACCGAAACGAACCTGATTCGTTCAATGTCTGTTTGCGCGTGTATCGCAACGAAGCCAAATATGGCTGCCAGCAGGAGACCAATTATAACGATCTTCATTTTCTGAAACAAAAACAAAATCGTATTCTGTTAATGGCACTTATTCGCTGGTTGCTTTGTTATGTGAACTGATTTTATAACATATTATAGATGAATGCATTCAAAATGAAAATTCGAATTTAATTCTTGTCTGGTTTCTGTTAAAACAAATTAATCAAACATTAAGCAAAAACATGTACATACAACGTTATTTAATATAACTTATTTGTGTTAGTTATTTACTGTCTGTGTATCACCAAAAGGCATAATGTTGGTGTTGTTTTTTTAATAAAAGTATCTTACGTCATTGGCTTACACTCATGATTTAATTCGTACGCATCTATACTCCTTACTTTAGGTTATTCGACAACAAACATTACAAATTTAATTAGAGTGATTTATCGACAAACGGAAATACAGCAGTTTGCAATCGGCGTCGGTGCAATCGGCTGCTGACAAGCTTTGCTTAATGGCAAGAGGTGTTAGAATGTTATAAATTGAAATATCATCATGCCAAAAAAAAAGCACGTTATATCTCAGCATTTTAAAATAAATGATGAGGAAATATCGTGAAGTTGATAAATGAGCCGTGCTCTTTGAAAAGGGGGTATAATGCATGTGCGTTAAGTGTCGTCCCATATTATCCTTTGCAGTCCGCACAGGGTAATCAGGGACGACACTTTCTGCATAAAATGGGTTTTTGCTAAGAAGAGACTTTCTTAAACGAAAAATATCAGCTAAGCGGAAAGTGCCGTCCCTGATAAGCCTATGTGGACTGCACAGGTTAATTTGGAAAGACAATCTACGCACATGCATTAAACCCTCTTTTCCCAGAGCGAGGCTCAAATGTTTTCTGCATTTCATGGACCAATTTGTTGTTAATATAGAATATGGCAGATTTGATTGATCGTCAGTTTAATTACTTGATTAATTATTCTCTTTTAATAGTTTAAGTGATACATCTATATGAATGCAATTAAAGGTAGCGACTCATAACAAGCCATGCAGTTGGTATGTTAACGGATTAAAACGCACCTATTTACGATAAACCTGACATTCTCCGTTGATAACACCGACATTATTCGCATACCAATAATACTTATTTGTTAAACTTGCTTATTTCCCTTTTACATATATTCACGAAATAAAAGAAACCTGATCATTACTTCGCTTCATGTCGTCACTGAACGTAAGGTAACACCTGCATTAAAAGCTTAAGATACCCAAGGAGACGGTGAATGTGCTGCAACCAATCCCGGATTACCCATAAGGTAAGGTAGGCAACTGCTTACGGGCCCCGCGACTTTTTGGGGCACTATGAGACAGTGACGAAATATTTTTTACTTACTTACTAAGCCTAATCTCATTACTTAACAAAGCCAATTATTTTATATCAATGTTATCTTGCTTGGAACTGGTAGGCTTATTTAAACGAGTGAAATCGACTAAGCACTGGCATTCTTGTATGCACTAGGCCGACTAGGGGCCTGAGGCGGGGCCCAAAACGTTTCACTGCCTATGGGCCTCCACGTTGCTAATCCGGCACTGGCTGCAACTCAAGCGAGTGCATAGAGCCTCTGCTCAGCAAGTGCATGGTGAGGTACGATCAGTTCTGGCGGAAATAGCCAGTCATGCGAAGTGGCCACAACTTTAGCACACAAACAATAATGCGTTTAAACAATTACCGCCGGAAATGTAGTTAATCAGCGGCGACGACTCTTTTAACGAATACAATTGTGTTCTAGACAATTACTAATACGTTCTCGCGAGATTCAACGTCGTTTTCACGGCACACACATCTGAATACGGACCAGGCGCAAGGTGAGAACCCGCCTGGGCTGGGTAGATTGCTATCAAAGACTGGTATGTACAACACATAGGGACATCGAGATATGTTCCTACTTAACTATCAACATACATCTCTATAGTTTGTGCTACACGAGCACTTAAGTCCACCTGAGACTTGAGAGACTGAAATGTCCTGTAAATCTTTGATGATGTTTAGAAAACCATTTTAAAAATTAGCTATGATATTATTTTAACAAATATTCACAAAGACCAACAAATTGTGAAGAGTGAGCATATGGATTTGTACTTAGACATAGTTCAACTCCTGAAGGCAGTGCCTTAAATTGACCGGAACAATTGTTCAAACTCAGCAACGATATCATAATTACAAAACATTTAATGAAGTTACATGATGATAAGGCGCTAGATGTGACTTCTTGAGACATTCGAAGTTTCATGATTATCGGAAACAAATTTAGAGTGTTCACAAGGCGTCACGAAAGCCATGTAAGGAAAACTGTCCCGGTCACTGGCGGACATGTCGATCAAACCTGAACCATATCCGAACTAAGCCAAGATATCATGAGATCATATGTTTTTAGCAAGTTTCTTGATGATTTGGCAAACATGTGGCTACCTTTGTGTTTACAACATTTCACGATAGCCATATAAGTAAACGTACCCCTCGACCATGGCTATAATGGTTTTTTTCATTCAACGAAAAAGAGTCATTTTCAAACTTGTCAAAAGCTCATAAGTGTACATTTTATGACGAGTGGGTGAAATATTTGACTTCTGGGATGCTCTTAACTTCATATTAGGACACACGATTGACGAACGACGAACAAAATACGCTCACTATGAGCAAATTGCTCATAAAACACTTAATTGCGTTTAAATTTAGTTTCTCATTATATTAGTGTTTTTGTTTTTCCTCTATACGAGATTATTTATACATCATCTATTATAAATTATTGTAAAATGGTCTTACATTTTGCTTCACATAGTGATTTAGCTTTTTTTTTAATTTTACATTTACTGATGCTGAAATAAAAGTATTTATTCAATCCAATTAATATACCAAGCGCACAGTTTTGTCATAACGCACTTTGCGTACACCGACTCTAATACTACCGTTTCGATCTTTGTCGACGTATTGATACCAATATATTTACACAAAGAATATTAAATCACTAAGATATGCAAGGATTTTCTAGTCGACTTACAGATGTCAATGACCGACAACTGACACAAACTAAGAACTTATTTAGGATTACTTTGTATATCACGATCTAAGAATGAGTCGTCCTAATTATGTGACCTATATGGCACCTAGTCTTAAAGGGAGACTGTACGAGTTTCATTCGTGTTAAATTGTAATATATTGATACAAATATGTTACAATAACACAAAAAAAGGCAAGAAAAATTATACATTAAAGACGAATTTCATTGAATGCAGCAAAGACAAGTTAGCGCTGGTTAAAGCCGATGCCGACCCTTTTACTCGTATTTGCTAGGAAACAAAATTGTGTCTTTGTGTCGTATGAACGAATCTGCACTAAAACTAAATTTAGATTCACATTATACATGCATGAGATATTTGCTGGAGAATTCGGCTGGAAGCCTTTTTCGATTTCAGAATTAAACATCTGGCTTATTTCGCATTTTTCGACACATGGTCTTCTTAACTTTTAATTTAATTTATATTGACATATATGCTGACAAGTTTTTACACATTTTATATAAATTCATAAATATTTGACAAAATCGTACAGTCTCCCTTTAAGACATAAATAAATAGTATTTTAAAACGTATTTTAGTAATATTATAATAAATGTCAACGAACTGAAATGAAAGCTATACTTATTTATTCGGTACATTTTTTTCTTATAGAAAGTTCCATCCCTTTAACATTCACAAATTTAGATTTTTTTGTGTTAAATTAAAAATAAATGCACTGTAATCTTTGAGTATTTCTACATTTATTGGATCTTTCCGCCGTTGAGACTGTGTTATGTGAGGATTTAACTAATAGATCACAAAAGTCAGGTCGAATTTTGGATAATACCTGCAATGTCAAGCTATATAGTTTTTACTAAAAGATATTTATATCAATTTTGGTGTGGTCTTCTGCTGTGCGGGGAAACCGGAGTACCCGGACAAACCCCATTTGTCCGGTATGATGACCACAAACTAAGCTTGCATGCGCCAGGAGCGGGGTTTGAAATCTGATGAGAAGCGCATGTACCAAGCACTGCATGTTCAACAGCGGTTGTATGTGTCTTCTGTTATCTCCATAAGTGATACGTATGGGTTATCGCACTTTGACATGCAAAAATTGCCTTGAACTGGTTTTACTTGGTTTAGAACGGTACTTACAGATTGTTATCAGACTCTTGGGTTTACATTTACAGCACTTGGTAGAAATCGACAGTTCATAATTTATAGTTAATATGTATCAAGTGTTTAAGTAGGCATAATTTAACGGTGGTTCGATAACTATTTTAGAATTGCATATGTGGAAGTATTCCCGATGTTCACAAAAGCAAGCACTTCACCACCAAGCTATATAGGGACGGGTTAAACATGTAATATCGTCGCCTCATGTTGGTCACTTTTAGTAAGTTATTTTAAGGGGTGTTGCGGCAGTTTTGCTGATTTTTT
>VMBQ01011202.1:6221-23709 GCA_007657795.1 Dreissena rostriformis | reverse complement strand
GAAATAAAATGTGTTGAAATCTCAAAAAAAAAACAACAAAAAAAACAACATAATTTCGCGAATCAGTAATATGAACTTCATATAACACTTCCCCATCCTTATTTAAATAATCCTCCTGGATTATACTATAGAAACAAAACATATTATTAAACCTATTAACAACAACACCTACTTAACTTCAAGTATGTGATATTAATAACCTTAAACATATCAACATGCATAGTTATGGCCTTTTCACAAAGTAGTATGATATGTTCAAACAACAGCACATGAACAAAACGTACATTAAACAATTATTTTTTTTACAATAAACATCAGTTTAAATAATCTAACTTTCTAACGTCAATCAAGACAACCTTCCTCAGCCAAAAATAACATTTATATTTTTATTTTTACTCCACCTTGTTCTAATTCTGATGTAATTTCATCAGTGTCTGTCCACCGTTCAGTTTTCTCAATGGCCTTCACAATTCCCCATGAACTTTTAGTATTTGTGAATTCTCCCTTTGCCACAGATTTTATGTAAGACAGATTGTACTGCCTAATCTTTCCTTCTACCTTTTCAGATTCCTCCTCCTCGTCCTGAGGTCTACCCTCTCCATCCAACATCTGAAACATATATTTGTCCAACATTAATTTTCTACTGGATGTCAGTGCCCTAACCTTTCCCCGGTTCTCAAGGAACATGGCCGCATATTTTCGGGCCAGCAGCCTTTGGTCCGCAGTCAGCGTGCGCCAATTCGATGGGTGCCAACATAACTCTTGACTCCCAACCATGAACTTGATCTCGCTCACGCGAGACCAATCTCTTTTGGCAGGAGGACACATGGGCATCGATCCCTTTTCTAGAATTCTGAAGACCCTGTTCCGCAACCCCGGTGAACCATAAGCCTTCGCAGATGTTGACGATTCACTGCTGCTTCTTTGCGATGACTCTTGGTGTGCCTCCTGTGGTAGTCCCTCCTCCCCTAATGTGATGTTGTCCTTGTAGATAGCCAGCACATCCATAACCAGCTCAACGCTGGGGCAAAGTAATCTTGTCCTCACTTCTTCCTCTCCAACGTCTCCAACCCGTCTAACATCCCTCCTTCTCAGCTCCCCGTCCTCCTCTCTCTCCCTCCTCTTAGGCACGGTACCCTCTGCAACCGTCTGCTAAGTGCCATCAATCTCATCGTCCCCCTCCATGTCGTGCTCCTTCAGTTGAACACCCCCCTCTCAGCTCCCTGTCCTCCTCCTTCTCCCTCCTCCCAGGTAAGGTACGCTCTGCAACCTTCCGTTTAGCGCCATCAATCTCATCGTCCCCCTCCATGTCGCGTTCCTTTATATAAACATCCCCTTTTCAATCTTCACCCTGTCCATCCCCCTCTATCAGCCCCATAGTATGCTCTATTTCCGCTCCCCCGTATATGGCACTCTCTGTTCCTGTGTCCTCCTTCCGCTCGCCTCTCACATTCATCTTGCGATCTTCTGTGGTTGACATTCTCTTAGAAGAACTCTGAACTCCCTCCTCTATCTGCCAGCTCTCATCCCTCTGCGCGCCTGCATTTGAATTCTCTGGCTCCAACTCAACAAGCTTACTCTTGTTGCTACACGTCTCGCTGTCCTGCTCTTTTGCACGCGCTTTCGCTATGGCCCCCTGCCTTCCATCCGGCGTTCCATTTGCCGATTTTTACTTTGCCATCTTGGAAGCCCTCGGCCCAGTTGCGTACTGCTTTGCGGACATCATATGTCGCATTCGAGTCGTAAGGTGCCAGTCAACGATTCTGGCGTAATCTGTGGGATACATGGCAAAATAGAATCCGTTAGCACGACTAAATCTGTCTCTAGGGAGTACGTTCTCCGGATGAACCTTCTTCACATGGACTTCTAGATCGCTGATCCGTGTGAAGGTTTTTGTCTTGTCGCTTCACCACGGACATACTACGATGCTCCGCGGACGTAATGTGCTTTACGAGGGCACTCCTTGATGCGAGCATCGCCTCACATAGCCAACAGTTCTCATTGAAATATACAAACATGTTCCACAATAAAATTTATTAAAAGGTTAAATTATGATACATCTGCCGAGGCAGGCCACACCCAAGGTCAGATCTTGATCACCAAGTCCAAATAACACTTCGAAGACGAATTCTTAAGACTTCACATGTTTATTTCAATGTTATAATACATTTATGTTAGTATTACTTTTACATCACATAATACCTTTTTTATTTTACATACTTGTTACAGTTTATATATTTGTGCATATTATTTGTTCAAAATACATCAACAGTTTGAATAAAAATTAAACACTTGCTTTCAACACTTCTCAATTAATTCTTGCAATTAAGAGCAGATTTGCGTATCCAGTTTGGAAATTTTGTTCCGATGTTTGTATCATTCAACTGACTAGTCGATAATTCAACTGCACTCCATCCATTCAAACGAACTTGATTGTTTGTAAGCTTATTAGAACCATAATTCGCGATATTCCTTGTGATAACCATTACTTGCTCGTCTATCGCTGCACTAGTTGGGTCAATCTTATTGGTTTCAATTGTCTCTTGCAGACTTTGTTGATGTTTACATGCTTTACATGCTTTACATGGCCTTCTCGAAAGTGCATCTGCGTTAGAATGACTCTTCCCGCTCCGATGGATCAGTGTCATGTGATACGTGTTCAATTCCTGCAACCAGCGGGCAACTTGACCTGATGGCACTTTCAGTGACCTCATCCAACTCACAGCTGCATTTTCCGTCCTTAGAAGTATGTCTTGTCCGTAAAGGTAACTATGAAAGTTTTTCAATTCTGTAACAACTGCCAGAAGTTCTTTTCTTGTAATACAATAAGAACAGTCATGTTCATTCATCGATTTGTTCATATAAGCAATAACTCGTTCTTTGTTGTCCTGAACCTGTGAAAGAACCGCTCCCACAGCGACGTCAGAAGCGTCAGTGTCTAAAATAAAATTAGAACCAAGCTTTGGGTATGCAAGTACAGGTGTTGAAGTAAGAGCCCTGTGTGACGTAATAACCTAATCTAGTAAACATTGAGAACAATTACTTAAGCATTTAGAAATTAGTAATGTAGAATATGATTATTATTGTATAACTAAGTAGAAACTATTATCCTAAAGACACATACTAAATATTAAATCATGCATAAATTATGTTTATAAAACAGTACTGTTATTATTAAATTATGTATAAATTATCTTCATGGAATGTATACCATTATACTTATGAAATTATTGTAAAGGATTATTATTATTGAAGATTATAATTTTGTAAAATATTACGCAGTACAATTTAAATACTAATTTCAGGTATGTGACGTAGAAGCCTAAATCTAATTAACATTTGAGAGGGTCAGTTATTTATAAACATAAAAATGTCATGGTGTGGCCAGCTTAATTTCAAGTTATGTATTAATTTACCAAGCCTTCCACCATGTACTATCAACTGGTGGGCCAGTTATGTATAACTTTACCCAGCTATCGTCCCCATGTTATCTATTGCTTAGGTGGCCTTTTCCTGATATTACATATTACTGTCTGTTTAACTGCTATATAAGGTGTCACTTGGTTGATAGCAAGATAGTATCACGCACACAGGCTAGAACGTAGTTTAAACGATCTCTTGCTGTTTTGGGCGAGGCCCCGTTTAGGGGTTTGCTTGTATCTTGTGGATTAATTATTGGATTTGGACATGGACATTGGAAAGTGTTTAAATAAATTTATGGAGCACAATAAAATGGAAACTTTGTCTATGTGTTAGCGTCATTGTTCAGATTGAATAACGCTACACCTTTTTAACATATCAAATGCCTTTTGACAATCTTCTGTCCAGTGAAATTTGGTTGACTTTTCACAGAGTTTGTGTAATGGCCTTGTAATATCTGAAAACTTGTGAACGAATCTCCTGTAATACGAGGCCAATCCGAGAAAACTACGCCTCTCCTTGCAATTCTTGGGTGCGGGCCATTCTTTCACAATTTGGATCTTCTCAGGATCTGTTTTTACACCGTCGGCTGTAAAAACATGACTTAGAAAATGGGCTGATTGCTGGAAGAAGATGCATTTTGAAGGTTTTAATTTCAAATTTGCGTCTCTCAGCCGAATAAAAACATGTTCTAACCGTTCAAGGCACTGATCTACACTCTCACCCGCTGTGATGATGTCATCCATGCGTATATTTACGATTCCGCCCACTGAAAACCTCGTAGCACATTTTCCATGAGCCTTTGAAATGTTGAAGGGGCATTTACGAGCCGAAAGGCATGACCCGGAAGTGATGCAAGCCTAGACTTGTAGAAAATGCTGTTTTAAGTTGATCTTTTTCCTCCATTTCAATTTGCCAAAACCCTGAACAAAGATCCATGCAATTAAACCATCGACAGCCAGATAACGCATCAAAGCAATCGTTCACTCGTGGAATGGAGTATGCGTCCTTCACAGTCACTTCGTTGAGACGCCGATAATCAACACAGAATCTTGTTGTCCGTCTTTCTTTCCAACAAGAACAATTGGCGAGGACCATGGGCTGTTTAAGATCTCTATAATTCCTTGTTCAAGCATCTTTTTGACCTCCTGCTGTTCAACTTCTCTTTTTCCGTAAGGTTGACGTCTTACAGGTTGGCGAATCGGACATGCTGTTCCAGTGTTAATAGTGTGTTTGACTCTATTAGTGCAACCAAAATCAGCAGAGATTTTGCAAAAATATCTTGATATTTATTTAGCATTGCAGCAAATGTCTCCCTCTCACTTGAGTTAAGATGGGTTATACTGCTCTCGAACATTTATGTTAAATGTTCTGGTACAATAGAAGCTTTGTTTTCATTTGTTTCTTTATTAGTAGTTTTTGCACAGCTTTCACATCTGTCATCTTTCGCTGGCTGTACTTCTTCAAAAGCAGGGTAACATTCGCCAATAGTTTGTCCATTTTCAATCTGTATGGTTTCGTCTGTTTCATTCAGTAGACCAATTAATGTATTCTCAAAGTTTGGATCTATCACTACCTTTAAAAGCTTTATGTCCCCTCCTTTTAAATCATCTATGAAAACAGGTCCATGCATGTCTATTGCTTTGAATACACTCGCAGGAACCAACATGCAGCTCCTAGGAGGGATATCCACATTTTGTTTGACTCTGACTCTACAAATGCTTTCTGTTGATTCACCTGAGTAACAGTATATGGTTTTCCCATCGTTTGTAAAAAGCGTAAGAGCCTCTAAATCCCATGACTTTATATTTACTATCATAAAGTCCTGTCCTAGAATCCCAGGCAAAGACATATCACAGACAATGAATTTTACTCCAGTTGAAAAATTTCCTAAAGCAATATCTGCAAAGATGTACCCATGCACATTTATTTTTGTTCCATCGACACCTTTGATATGAACATCGTGTGGCTCTAATGCTAAGTTAAAACTTACTGTACATCGTTCGTATGTTGCTTTTGAAATTCCTGAACAGTGGCTCCGCTGTCTAGTAAAAGTGATATTTCCGTGTCATGAATACAACGTACAAACTATTGTCCTTAGTATTTTGCTTAATACCAACTTGACCAATTCGTGGATTTCTGTCATGCCCATCACTATCTCTCCTACATTCAGGTCGTTCTGTGTATGTATCCGTCATCTGTAAACCTACTGAGGTGACGGTCTGAAGTTTTCCGACTTTTTGTGAAACTTTCCTGGTTGGTAATTGTTTTTTTGTTTATATTTAATATAAGGCATACAATGTATACATGTATATGATCACAAAACAAAATGAAAGCATGCAACAGTAATATTCAAACATGTTATACAAGATACGCTAATATATACTTTTTGACCTTGTGGTTTCCTTTAGATTAAAAAAAAGGAGTGGTTGGTAATTGTACTTTGGACAACGTCTATAGAAATGATCTCTTGTCCCGTATGTGAAGCATGACCTACTACTGCCACTACTACTCTTTGGAGAATTTGTTTCCGGTGCATCTAAGCGCTTCTCTATCCTTTTGATAGAACACTTTATATCTTCCAGAGAGCTTACATCTTGCGATTCTCTAGCATCACCCGACCCTTTTCGCTTGTCAAGCACTCCTCTAATGAGACTTACTTCCCGCACCCGTGGTGGACCGTCCTAAGATGTCCTCGTAGCGTTCTATCACTTCCACAGCCTCCCTGATTGTCCTGCAGCCCTTATCCATAAGTCTGCACCTCATCTCAGGCGAAAAGCACTTCATGAAGTACTCCAACGCTAGCATCTCCTGTGCCTCTGGTCCTAATGACACATAGGCTTTCTGAGCATAAAGCCTTATTTCATCACCAAATGCGGCGACAGTCTCATTCTTGCCCCTCGTCCTGTTCTGGATCTTTGATAGCCATCGAGTGCTTTGTGTATTACTTCCGAATCTTTGCTCTAACTGGGCCGTTGATACTTTATACGATCTTCTTTAATGGTAAGGTAGAGATCTATAATGGACCCTCGCCTGTTGTTTCAAAGAAGTCGCAAGATACAGTTATTTCTCCTTTTCGGACCATTGTGCCAACTCTGCACCGTCTTCAAAATAAGAAATATATTGATCCCAATCTTCTTCTCCCGTAAAAGAGTCTGGTTTAACATGCGGCGCTTGCCTTCTGCGTGGCCCATGATGTTGTGCATAATGGTGATCTTCCTCAATCACCTCGTCATCCTCATCACCCCTATCAAGGTGATTAGCATTACAATTAACTTCTGAATCTGACACCTGTCCATCGGCCATATTGGTATTATTTGAGCTTTTATGTCAATATAAATTAAATGTGTAATATTTATAAAAACAATTCTGCTGATCCGAAAATGTCCGAAATTAATACCGGGTATTATGAAAATTCATCGAACAGTTTTACCGAATATCTATAATTGTGTATAATCACTATATACATATTCTCTTCTAAGAAGTAATGTTAATATAATATGTGTATCTATTTCCTAATTGTTTGGATTCTTATTTACGATTTCATTAATTATATAAATCCGAAAATAAATATGCGCGAATCCAAATCCGATGTAACAATTCCGCCGAAATACTTCCGAAATGCAGCCGAATAAAGCGAAATCCGAATGGCGCAAGTCCGATCCGAAATTTACATGCATGCGGATCCTAATCGTCGAGTTGTACAGATTCGATCCGAAAGGCCGTTCCAAAATGTGCGGATCCGATCCAAAATTCGGTTCCGAGTCGCCGAACGTTGCGGATCCTAATCGTCGAGTTGTACGGATCCGATCCGAAATGCCGTTACGAAATGTGCGGATCCGATCCGAAATGCGGTTCCGAGTCGCCGAATGTTGCGGATCCTAATCGTCGAGTTGTACGGATCCGGTCCGAAATACGTTCCGAAATGCGGTTCCATATCGCCGAACGTTGCAGATCCGAATACGCCCAAACCGATTCCGTAAACGATGCTTGTACTGCAAATCCGAAACCAACGCTGCCTTCCGAAATGTCCGTTTCCGAGAGAACTGGGTTTTGTCCTATCTTCGTAACGTCTCCGCGGGATTAAATATTCGCTGTTCTATATGCTAAACATATATTAGCATCCCACTTCTGATACCAATTGTAACGCTAATCCGTACTTAGGCGGACCGCAATATATAAACCTTCCGAATATTATACTCTGTGAGAGGGACAAACTGTCTCGGTGTATAAACAACAGACAAAATCAATGAATTTGAATAATAACTGTATTTAATTATACTTCGTACTCTAAGTGTGGTATCAGTACAATAATCTTATAATACGTGTTTGAGCAATAAGTTCATACATAAATTATGTTAGAACTATCAACGTATAGTTATGTTTTAAGTAATATTAATGTTTAAATGTAATAAGCAGTCGGCAAATGTCTCCGATTATTATTATTATTCAGCAACTATTATTTACGTTTCCATCCTCCAGTCCTCCTTCTTCTTGTCATTAAAATGTGTTCCAAGTTTCCGAAATGATAGTATAAAGTTATGTTTTTATATAGATAAATTTAGAGGTTTATGGCCTAAAGTTCCAATGTTGAAAGCAAGCGTCCCTGCTGTGTCGTCAGCTTTATACTATCCCGCGCTCTGATACTTTAACCGGTTCTTTGTTTCCTCGCAGTTAATCAGAACGCTCCATTTGTATGACGTATGCGGCGAACCTCTGCGTTTCGGAAACTTCCGAAACGAATCCTTGCGCCCGAAAGAAATACACCCGTTTCGGATATCCGTAAAGTCTTTAAACACTCAGCCCCTAATCTGTTCAGTTATCTTTTTTGATAATAACAATAGTGGAGTGTAACCACAATAGTAAGGCACGATATTTGAGCATATGAGCATAAATAACAACTTTGACTATTTTCAAGCAACAATGGGCGGCGAAAGCAAACTTAATTCCGAACAATGGAGGAATTAAACATTTCAAATGCAATTCCTAATGGCAATAATTAAGTTTTCAATCCTTATTGTCTTTCTGAATTGCATTTAAAACAACAAGGTTCCGATGTGGCTGGGATATTATAAAGGTAAATGTTACATAATTGCGCGAATCAGTTATAAAAGCTTCATATTACGATACTATCTTGTTAGATTTTACTCACGGTATTTAACACATGTGTTTATGCCGTACAGTTAAGCAATGATAAATAGAGTACCGGGGTACTTGAAAATACATGAACTACGAAAAAAAAAANGAACTACGAAAAAAAAAAAAAAACTGAACTTAAACTGCAATGTATACAGTACAGGTATTGCATATACACACGTGTGTGATTTTTAAGTGAAAAATTATCTGTAAGAAAGAGTTCACATAATACCACAGAAACAATATTTTTGAAGGTTTATAGTCTCACAATTGCTTATTTTCCTCTAACCTGCCCTTGTATTTCAAGATAGAATACTTTCCATGCAAGAGGAAAGAGGTCTGGTTTCGAATCCCGGCGGGGGGTTTCATAGGATATGCATTTTTAGGACAAGTGATTGTATTTGCTTTACTGTATCCTTGAACTCAACCAAATCACTATGAACAAGTTATCAACATTTTTTTTTTTTTTTTTTATTTTTTTTACATAAATGAAAATGAAAGAAACATGTATAAGACATCGAACTTATGAATGCACATCATTTTGTTTCTTTTGATTCACTTAAAATATCAATGCATACAAGCACAAACATTTAAATTCAAAAGAATTACAATAGTTGTGTCAATAGACTCAATACAATACAAACACAGTTCATGTATAATGCAAACAAGAGATGACTTCAAAAACTTAATAATTATCAGACGGCCTACTTTCCAAGCCCATCACAGAGGTGAATGTAATGTGACCGTCGTACAAGAGATTGCTTTTACTAAGGTAACATGCATAAACAGAATAATATGACATAAATAAAAATTGAACATATGCAATAATAATTAAACGTTACTGTCAGTGTTCGCCATGTTTGGTCTTGAATGTCACTGTCAGAATCATGCAGTCTGCAGACTATGTCGCGAAAACATATTTTATATCGGAATTTAATTCATCCGCTTTAAAAGAAGGTTAGTATTCGTGCTCTATTCGCTTTTTTAAATTTCTAAATATCATAGAACATATTTACAACGATATATACAAATATTTTGTCAATCTCTTGCACGACGGTTACATTACATTCACCTCTGTGATGGGCTCAGAACGGACTATTTTTATGAGAGCGTCTCATTCATGTCATGATCATTCCATGCGTTCATCATGAAGGTTACAGTAAACTAAACAATCTCTTGCACGACGGTTACAATACATTCACTGCTTTCAAGAAAAACATCTATCCATCTATCCATCTATACTGTCTAACTCCCCTTGCTTTGGTTGATAAAAACAACAGAACTGACCGTCTCCTCTCTGTTAATACAAGTTTGCCGTCGAAGCAATGCATAACGTCACTCAATTGGTTCATTTGTTTACATCTGTTAAGTGCGCGGAATGATTCCATCTGCGTAGATGGGCAATAAAATAGTTCCAAAGAGTTGCATTAAAACTACCAAGTTTTTGCACGATGTATCGTATATTTAAAATACCTATTTCATTATTTGACGCCTCTGATTCTAAAAATCCAATCAAATATACTATGAATGCGTTTGTTCGGTTTTGACAAGATTCATGCCAAGATTCTTGGCAAGATGGCTGCTGAGCCCAACGCAGAGGTGTATGTGAGAGCATGGAACGACAACTCTGCGTGGAGATTGATATTTTGTGAGATAATGGAAAAATTACCGTCGCATTTAAATTCTTGAAGTAGTGGGTTGTAACCTAAAAGGGATGAAATCAAAGGGAAGTAACCGTCGTAAATTAAAAGTTGCTACACGCGATATCATCTTCCTTTGCAACCCAGGTTCAATTCCCGCTCTCGGAGCATGTGATGCTGTTTGGTGGTTACTATATAGCACAGGATCACACATAAAGAAAACGTTTCAGTGAACAATAAATAGCTGGACATTTCAGCTATTAAATTCGATCGTTCCAGCATTCGTGAGTCACTAGTAAAAAAATAAGGTACGCGTGTTCAGACATCTATTGATCCGGGTCTTCATATTAAAGTCGTGAGAGAAAACTTAAAACTTGCTCAAACTCATTTATAGTAATAGAATCAAGTGGCGATAACACGTGTAAGAAAATGAGTTCTCTCAAAGACCATTCAGTAGACATAGTTTTTAGGTTCACTTTTGTCTTCTTATCTTAAAGAAGAATAAGGACTCTTTTTTCAAGGACTCTATTTTCAAACACCTTTCTATCAATATCCTTGCGAGGTTTTGTGTCAATGTCTGATTTCTGCCATTTCGTTTTTGCCTGGTGGTGTTTGAGGGGCGCGAACACACAATAACGACAAATACATGCCAATACGTTCGTCGACGTTGTTGCTTATCTAAAACGAACTAGCATGCTATAACGAAACAAAGAGCGCCATTACGTCAAATTTGTACCCGCTGGAATGCCACATACGGCATGTTTGTATCATGAAAAACGACAGCAAGGCAAATAACTGTATCGCTATGACGCCCAAGAATATGTACCACATATGCGGCTAATACAGCCAACACAAATTATATGTCCACTTTCCACTACATGTATCGTTTTTCTACAGACATGCGCACTGTGTTATGTTTATTAGCTACTCCAAACTCCATTCGATTAAGAGTTTGGCAAGAACTGACCTTTGCTTTCATAAACATCCCGAACAAACAAAACATATTTTCTCTTTTTGGAGATTGTCCTCTTATCAAATGAACGATATTTGGAATTCTTTAATTTGGTTCTGATGAATAGTGTGAAGTTTAGTTATTTCTGCATCTTTTTTATTTTCTCGGTTATTTTATTTATTTTACTTGACAATGTTTTTCTCGGTTTGTCTTTTTCCTCAGAGTCGGTAACATTTCCAGTTGTTTTAGTGGGTAAGGCATTTGCCTGAGTTTCACCAGAGGCTGAACAATCATAGTTTTTCTGTTTGTTTTGAGATTCAAAAAGATAAAAAAAACTAAATGCATTGACAACAAGAACATTGCACATTGTGTTGACTTTGTGTTACTATGATTTTACCTGGTTTAGACGAGTTAGTTAGTACATAACATTACAGCCTACATTATCTCTATCACTTAGGTTATGATTAAATTTTTCATTTGATTGTGTTACACTAATATCACTAAGACCATTCATTTGTACCCCTTAACATGACTGTCAGATTGCATGGTTTTCAAAGAGGTTGCATATGTATTCCAAAGATATATTGACCAGGCTGATAAAGTTTTAAGCTGATGGTAAATCCAATCTGTGTGTTCGCCGATAAATTGTCTGATCATCGATGGAACTTGCTTGTGTGCTATGGACTGATATAATATAAAGAAGTGAAACCCCAGCTGCTGGAGCAGTATTGAAATCTTATTACAAACAATTAGTTGGTCCTTTAAGCCGCACAAACATATTCATTTGGTTGCTTTCCATTGTATTCACATACGTGACTTGAGGAACGACTTGTGAATAATTTGTAACTGAGCCTAACTGCTTGTCACCTGTCACTGACTCAAAAATTGGCTCATACGGTTTATCTACAATATGATGACCATCTAAATGTCCCGCCAGATACGAATAACGGACCGCTCTTAACGTAAATTTGTTACTATTAATAGTAGCGATATGTAATATTTTGAAGTAAAGACTAGTAGAGGCTTTTTCTCACTTGCTTTGTGACGTTTTTATTGAAACTCAACAAATCACTAGAATGCTTTTTGTCATTTAAAAACAAACAAAACGACATCAGTGATTAATTCTAACCTTGGCGCACGCTACGGCTGCAGTAAAAAGAAACTCTGACATATAGTATACTGTTAGAAGGCAGGAATTGATAACTTTATACACATTGATAATATTACAGTGCGTGTCCAAAGAACGAATCTACACAAACTTCAGGTGATTTCCCAACAGAGTACACGTTTCATGTTCATGAAGGAGTCTTCTGCTGTACAACAGAAAATCATTTGCAACTGAATAACACCTCTCGTTCGTTTATTAATTGGGATCACTTCTTCTGAAATTGTTTTCTAGAATTTGCCTCATCAACGTGTTATCTGTGTTTGTTTTTAAGTCATAACATCATATATACTTGATTTAACAAGACTTTCTCTTATTAAGTTTCCGGAGATTCATTTTTCATGTGTGTATTATACTGGAAATAACTGATATTGCCTGCTTGATTCCATTGTGGACATAATTGCAATGTTTGCCTGATACTTCCTAACCACGGGACAGAGCCGTATTCGCCTGTCTAGCGCCATGAAAGCGACTGTACTTGTTTAAGTCAGGTGAGCGACCCAGTATGAACTTGTTGATTAATGTTTGTGTTGTCGTTATAATTGTCCGTCGTGTAAAGGCAATTGTTCAATTTAATAAATAAATCACTTTCGGATGTTGATAAGAGTTTCTCGCTTGGTGATGATTATAATGTTTCAGTATTCCTTTACCAAACCCATGAGCATGGGTTAAGTTGTGCTTTCGATTGTTTTCAAATTTATAAAGGTATTGTATGCTTATGAAGGCCGCCGTGGCGTAGTTGATATGTTGTCCGCCAAGCGACCGGGGTTCACGGCTTCGATCCCCATCGAGGGTGCATTCTTTAGATATTCCCAAAGACACAAAGTACTGCTTCTACCAAGGCAAGGCTTTCGATACAATCGAGCGAACATAAAAAGGTTTAAAATAATCGTATACAATGCGACTATTTTTTNGGGGGAATTTGAATGAGGAGCGAATGTGAGCGACTGAAAAATATGTTTTGATTTTTGTATAGCTAATGAGAACGATCGAGTAGCGTTGATTGAATCGATCGCAATAAGTTTGCAAGTGAACATTTTTGCGAGTAAATGTACTGAGCAACTTTGAATGACAGCAAAAAGGAAACGCAAAGCGATGCAGAGATACAGCAGCACAATCGGCGAGCGGTAGGGTCGAAAGTAACGCAATAAACATATTTTGGTCATCTGTTCAGTCTTTTAATTTGCACTTTCCTCCTCGCTGCAGTTTGTCACGGCGAAATTTAATCGAATGAAAGTTGAACATGGTTCATCACGAAGGTTCACCTAGGACTCAGTTATTCCAATAAAGTAGTTAATGTCGTATTTTCATTCGATTTACACAAATTCTGAAAAAATCTGTAAATCTCAACACAAAAAAATAAGTGTTTGAAATCTTGTGAGGTAATTTTGTTAATTATGAACAGTCCGCTTAATGCATATATTTATTTTTAGTTTATCATATATGAGGAAGTTTATAACAAAGGATGCGTAGGTTGTCATTTAAGTTAGGCCCCCTATAAGCACAAACAGAACACGGATATCAGCACATGCACATCTGTTGACCTTAAACAAATTTTATCTATCAGTGGTAAAAAAATTGATAATTCTTTCATTAACAATGACAAATAACACAAAAGTGTCGATAATTTGCAATGTTAAACTTTAATTTCTTATTCCAGGTTCCCACTTAAATACACACATTAAACGGGTCGTCAACGATGCCGGGCTAACCGATTGTCATACGAATGTGACAGCAGACTGACCGTGCGCCGTATCCGGTCCGGGTACAGGTGGCGGTGTCAGGACAGCGTCCCCTCCGGCCCCGACCACACTCGATTTCCCGTCCGTTATTATCGGTGATGGGAGCTCCGTGCCAACAAACTTGACATGGAAAATCATTTTTTAATTTGCTTATATGATATTCGTTTTGGGAAAACTGGGCCTCATGCATGTGCCAAAATTGTTTTCCTTGATACAAGGAATCAATCAAGGACAACACTTTCAGCTTTTATCGATTTGTGCATTTAAAGGATGTCACTTCTAAACTTAAATCCTATTTAAGTGGAAGGTCGTCCTGATTGTAATCTGAAGCGACACTTAACCAACATGCATTAAGCCCAGTTCTCACAGAACGAGGCTCTAAAAAATAGAGAATTGCACTTTCATTTTTTCACGTCAAGTGGTTATACGAGTTAAGATGGGTTTGATCGCCATATAACACCAGTAGGTTGTTGTGGGATAATAGTGTTCACACACATAGAGGAATGTGACTGTAAGTCATATTTCAAAATGGCAGAAAGCGATTAAAAGGAACGAGAGATGTGGAAAACAAATCGATTTTATTAAACATTGTTTATATATACTTTTCACCAATGTTAGTAATAACCATGTTTTCTGACGATTGTATGGTTATTCAGCTCAAATGCGCATGAGCCTCGCTCTGGGAAAACGGGCTTTCAATCATGTGCTTAAAGGTCGTCCCAGACTAACCTGTGCAGTCCACACAGGTTAATCAGGGACCAGAGTTTCCACCAAAAATGCATTTTCGCTAAGTAGAGACTTCCTTTGAACGAAAACTACAATAAAGGCGGAAATTATGGTCCCTGATCAGCCTGTGTATACTGCACAGTCTTATCTAGGACCACACTTTACGCATATGCATGAACTCATTTTTGCGCATATCATATCGTATTGTACTCACGACAGCAATATCCCAGAATATTGATCTGCAGGTCGTGGCAGTAGTAGCCTATTGGGCATGGTCTGTCGCCTACGTCGCACATCTTCAAAGGGGCACCAACTGGACACTGCTGGCAACTTCCGCTGTCTAACCAGCATAGAGAAATAGAGATTAATGACTGATTGAGATTAGGGCCCGTATTCACCAAACAATTATTAGACTAAATAAAAGTATAAGAATAAAGAACAACCTTTACATTGGAATAATCAAGAATTTCTTTAATTTTGTGTCAAGCTTGGCATTTACCACCTCTATCTACATAAATTCTTCATATAAAACATTATGTTAAGGATATTATCACCAGTGGTAGTCTGTAAATATTCAAACACTGGACGTGTTTTTCTTGGTTCTGAGTCTATTCTTTATTCTCAAATCTAAGTATGGGTTGGTGAATAAGTTATCGTGCGCTTCTGTCAAAAACAAATGTTACAGCACATCCGTTCTTGTTTCGTGTCGGGAATGATAATTCTTTCATTTATCCAACACTCATATAATATGATATTTATTATGAAAATATGTTTTCCCATAAATCATGTCATCGAGGTGAACAACCACAAAACGGCTTTGTCTCCTGTATTAAACATTGCATTAGTTCGCTAGAATGTCAAAATTTAGTATGACTTCACATAGAAAAAAATAATATTAACGCCCCGATCAGAAAGCGATTAAATAAAACTTACCTATAAGATGGGCTGTATTAATGTGTCACTAGAAGTTGGATAAAATAAACTATCAAATTGTATAGGTTAAATCAGAATAATTTCTTTTTTTTATTGCATAATTGTTGGAAGTGAAATGTCTGCTTAATAAAACGTTTATGAATTGAAGAATTAGAAAGCAAGTACATTTAACTTAAATACCCAATAAGTTCTCTTTGGTCGTCTATTCGCAATTGTTGTATGCTAACAATCCAGGCAATATGCAATTCGTTGACATTTGAAGCGTACTTGTATACATATGAATCACGCAGTTATACATTATATCAGCCAAAGTGAACTTTTCAATTGAGGCCCTCTCTGGGAAAACGGCGCTTAATGAATGTGCGTAAAGTGTCGTCCCAGATAAGCCTGCGCGGACTGCATATAAAATTTGGCACGACACTTTACGCACATGCATTAAGCACCATTTTCCCAGACCGCGGCTCAAATAAAATGAATACTTTAAGCATTGTCACTAGTGCGGTGTGTATCGCTTTAAAGAGCCACAAACAAATTCCATCAACATTACTGACAAATCGTTGCCGCTAAAATCAGTAATACGCTCCACATTGTAGGTGCCATGATCAAATCAATTGCGTGTGACGATGAAATAAGAATGATTTCTCGTATAGCATTCGAGGCTATTTATACTGTATTATGACGTAAACATGTTAATTGAGGCGTGTTTTATGTAATCAATAGTTGCAATGTTTTTGTTTTGATCTGCGCTAATTTAAGCGATGAACATTACCGTACCTGGTGGTTACAAGCAGATATACAAGATTGTTCTATGTACAAGCTGTTGAATAAGCCGTTAATGGATTTGAATATCATCAAACCTGAATAGGTCATTAAGTGTTCGCCCGATTTGCATATTATGCAACATTCTCTGCTTTAATAATCCTATCTATATATATAATATGCTTGATCATCTAACAGATGTTTCTAAAACCAACCGAGACGAGAGTGTGGTAAACGCTACTAATAACATCTGTTCTAATGAACATGTTCGGGAAGGCATTATGTTGCCAAATATATTGCATAAAGACCTATTGACGCACTCTATTTCCGCATCTATTGCAAGTGTATTATAGACAATCCCAGAATCGCTAAATTGACCGCCGCCATATTGGCTATTACGTCACCCGCTACTCAAAACGGTACTGAAGAATTAGGCAGATTACAACGTTATCATAGTGTACACCCGCTTTTATCCAATAAACTGTACTTTATGACTTCGCACAGTAGGATTGAAAACAAGTGAAACATGAAACCAAGTGTCGATATGTATCACATCGTTAATCAATATAACTTCAATAAAAAATATACACGATAGATTCATAAAATATGTGTCTCTGCAACAATATTCAGTGACAGCACGTAATGTTTAAGGCCGAGTTGGCATTTTTAAGCATACCTTTCAGTAATGCCTTTGTATAAAATTTAATTATTTCTTTATGGAATAAAATTATTCAAGCATAATTATAAAGGTATAGAAATATCTAAAGTCTGAAGTAAACGTTGTGATTTTAGCGTAAATAGTGCCGGAGATATTAACAAAGATCTATCAATATATAAAGATTGGAAACATCCATTCAAACCAATTTTTTTGGATAGATCTTTGATATTAATAAGATAGATTAAAGGTCGATGTAGACAATTAAATTGATATCTGCCTTTGTTTAAGCCTATATTATTTCTTATTAAATGTCGTACTTTCTATACTTTCCGGAGATATTCATTAAGAAACGTTGTA
>VMBQ01011200.1:0-25150 GCA_007657795.1 Dreissena rostriformis | reverse complement strand
TTTTGTCATTAATGCAGGTTTTGTCATGGAACGGCCCATATATATATTGCATGTACCTTTACACGGCGTGACGCACGATGTATCTAGATTGAGATTGAGACTGCCCTTTGCACGTTTATGTTGTATTAATAAATATTATGTTGTTATTTAGCTTTTAGCTTTAACATGTACCTTTTCACGGTATGACACACGATATAGCTAGATTGAGATTGAAATATAATAATGATTCGTTAATATTAGTGAACATAAATAGCATTGTTTGGCGTTTACTGATTTAAACGGTAGCAGTTAGTACTTCGGTTACTAGGTTATGTCTTTTAAATCTAAAGGAAATAATAACATGTCCACAATACTTCTTGAGTTACATTCAACTATGACATTATTGAATGTCGTAAAATGTATGCAGATAAAAGGGTGTCAAATATAAATGTAACAAACATATCATTAGCAAAGTAAAACTAGTGTATACTGTTTCGGCTACCTATTCGTTGACTTTGAAGCAAATTGTTCAACGCATAGTAATAGGGTATTTATTGTAATATGATCTGAAACAGATGCTAATTAAGATATCCGAAACGTTAAGTGATCAATATATGGCATGCCAACTGAAATATATTATGAAACATACGAGATGGTCTGTCATCGGCATGGGACGGAAAACATCTGGAAAAGGAGCATTTTGATCCAGATCTTAAGATACCTGTTACGCTTTGTAAGTGGATTTATGGTAAAGATACTCAGTTATGCAGTAATCAACAGCTTCTCTGAACTAGTCAACTATGTCATTCAATATGAGAGAAGTATGTTCATGATGTTATTGAATCACCTTCCAAACCTGAGGAACGGAAACTACGTGCCGACAGTTTACTCAATAAGTGGAACATTCCTAGTTGTAAGTGTGACCTAAATCTATATATATATATATATATATAGGATTGTTTTATCCTACTGATAATTGTCGACTCTGCTACAAGTTCGTGTGCTGCGATCTGGGTGTTGAGCAAAAGTCCTTGTGTACTTGACTACATGTGTCAGTCCGTGTAAACAAATTATGCATTCTCATTTGAATGTATGTTGACCGTTTATCATCCTTCAGACTACGTTTCCAGTAGAAATGCCAAGTTCTGTAGTGCATTGGAATTCACGTATATAGTAAAGTATCGTTCTATTGGCTTTCCATGACCACATGCCTTTCCAAGTGACATCAATATTACTCTTGGTGGGGAATGACGCATTTCGCGTCAGTAAGCAAATGCATAAGAAATAAAGAAGATTAATCAAAGTCCATCCACAGTGATGCTGATTGTCCAGACCTAATGCATTTCCAAAAACACGATGGGTATGACGTACCCCAATAAATTTAGTAACCTGGTTCCTTAATAAGGAAAGCTCGAAAATTAGAGGATACAAGGTATATGAATATCAGTTTTCGCAAACAAGCAAGCCCAAAAGTGGAAGATTGTTAGAAATACTGTCAAGAACTGGAACAACTCTCCAGTGGGAATCGTGCCATGGTAAAACAGGATAATGCCAAAATAGCAACTGAAATTCAATGTAATTTACATTTAAAAATAATTAAGTATTTATATAATGAAACCATAATTGTTTATCCAATGTCTACTGAAAGTTTGTCACATGTCTGTCCCCAGCGCAAAATGGGGCATATCTTTGACCATAGTTTGTTTTGCGACGCAATTCATCCTCGCGAATAAGAGTAACCGTTCGTCACACTTGGTAATAATTCCTACCATATTGTTCTGTTAATCTATTGTTCAAACATTTCAAAACATATTTCCTACGTACCCTTTTCGTCACACGAAAAAACGAAATCACTATCTGAACAATTCTTATATAAACTTATGTTATAGGATGAAATCAGATAATATTACGTTGTAACAGACTTAAACGTTCTTCGGATTTTGATGTATAAAATATATCCTATCATAATTCAAACTATTTTATTTCTGATAAGTTACCTAATGATGATATATACTATTGCTTATGACTGAAATATCTATGTAGCAGTGATTCTAAACGGGTTTATAAATATAACGTCAGATTAAATGTAGATTAAAATAAGATACATTTGCAATCTTAAGCACAAACTCATTTATCAGATAAAAACTCTTGTAAAAACATTGTTAACGCTTAAGTAAATATTTTAAACAAACTCTATTTTTTATAAAGCGAGTAAATATTGAGTAAGTTCAGTTAATAACAAATAATTTGAGAAACAAGATCTCCATTTGCTACTTTTAAAGATAGTCTCCAACACATATAATTACATATATACAAATGTGAATACATATTTTGTGAATCTATAACACTTTGATAACAAAATAACTTATTCAATTATCAATAAAAGAGTTTCATTTTAAAATGCTAAAAAAGAGATAAACGCTATTTAAGGCCTTGACGATTTTCTTCAGTATATTCTCAATTGTGGTAGTTTTACGCTTGATGTAAACTTTTGCCTTGCTATACATGTCGAATCTAATTATGGCATGATGTCATCTGTATTTGTTTATGTCGGTTTGTTGTGTCTATTACATTTGTTCATTGTAATAAATCGCGTGTTAATATAAAGTTCCCCCCCCCAGCTGATGCAGCTGATGATTTTGTGTATATTTGAGAGTAAGCACATGCTATTTGGGTGGTTATTTTACCTCGCATGCGAAGAGCATCATGTACAAACTATCCTTTTGTAATCTTCACAAATTGACAATTCAAAAGGATCACATTGCCCTTCAGCATTGCGAAACACACTTTGAAAAAAAAGCATACATATTATTTTAATAAACCATCACCACACTTACATTGTTAGAAACCAACAAACTTGTGTAATTAATTATGTCATGTGTGCTTAATACTACGCCTGAAAGGTTTTTTTAATCTTGCAGTGCGTTACAATAACTTGTCAGAGGGTATGACATTGGATTTCTGCAGTAACCTTTTTTCTTCAACATTTTAGTTTCAACTATCCATCATGGCCGCGTATTTGTAGTGGGAGGGGTAATCCGTTTGTGGATAACTCGTTTTTATAACCATTAGAACGCAACTAAACTTTTTTTCCACTAGTAATAAACGTCAATTGGTTGATATTTCTCACTGTAGATCTAAATTTACCACACTTTGATTAAGTATTATTGTTAATATTTCCAAGTTGAGTCAAAATTAACGCTGATTGAAAATACGATACGCGCCAACCATTGATCACGTGACATTATAATTGAACTGTTTAACAACCGCAAAATCTGCAATCATACATGCAACAAGACAGTTAAATAATACCGATGGTGTATATACGTGTATTGTGCGTGTATATATATTCACAAACCTGATTAGAAACCTGAAAATAAGTGTTGTTTTTGTCAAACAGCTACAATTCAAGAAATTGGAGTAACTGAACAAATTGCGAAATAAAAAATCCTATATAATTAAAAAAATATTGGTAACATAAAAACACTTTGTATTGTCATTCAATACATGATTATGTATTTTAAGCAATGTGACAAAAGTAATAAAAGTAGTATTATGGAAATACCATGAAAACAGAATATATACAAATATTTGTTATATGTTGTATATTTATGCAATCATTCACTGGATGACCAAAAAACGTGATGATAAAGTCATTAACAAAGAGGACAGGATACTGCTTTTGCTTACTGTGTATTGTTGTGTTTGTGTATAGTACGAGGACGAGGATATATTATTAATATTGCCAACGGTAAGGTGTTGTAGGAATTGTTCAAAGTTGAGTGTTGGTAGGACATTTCGCTTAGTATATTGGGAATGACACTCACATATGACGAGTGTTTAATTTAGGTATCTTGAACAAAGGAAAGGCGGAAAGTTCGATTTAAGTATCACATAGATTTTAAATGTTTGAAAATTTGTATTATTTTGTTGCAAGCGATAATAATATGAATATATGTGGGGAATGTAGAGAAAATTTGTTTGCGGATATTTTATTGGATTGAAATGACAATCTTAAGGACATTTCCAATGACTGCCATCATTATATTAACTCTGTAACTTATTACTGTGAAAGTTACCAATGCAATCAGTAGGTCAAAATGTGAACTTCACGATGGCAAATGTTCATATAATATCAATCCGGAGACCTCCGCCTCATGTGCACCGGAAAAAGACACCAACGTCTCATTCGGCAATGGGAACGAAACCCTCATTTACGCAGGAGATGAGAAAATGAACCAAATGCAACAGGATTTCAACACTGTGAAACTGAACACGAAAACAGAATAAAAGAGCTGGAACTGTCAATACAGAAAGTGTTACGCAATGCTATACCAATAATCCCGGTAGAATACGGACTTAAACATGAGGATGCGTATGATACACTTCCACTACATGGTCCTGAAAATCGGAATATACTCGGAACGATCACGTGGGGAGCACGACGTTTCCGGAAACATGATTCTTTTCCAACTGCAGAGCCAGTTCAACCGTACGCGCACTTCCCTCAGTGAACGCACTGCTGACTTGCTCGAAGTGAGGAACAAGCTTAACGAAACCATTGATTTGCTGACAGCAGCACAGAAACAGGCGTGGGATGCGTCAAGTAAACTGGTGCACCTCGAAACCCATTCCTCTGTGTTGGATTGCGAGGCAAATATTTTTAAAAACAAACTTAAAAAATAAAACAGAACGACTAGAATATGCAAATGAACGTCTCAACATGTCGGAGACAAAGCTTGTTAAGGTTGAGAATCACCTATATTACGTTGTCCGTTCCGAGGCAACGACCAAAGAAGAACTAGAGATTGAAATATGTCCTGAATAAAACGCAAACGGAATTGGAAAAACTGTAAGCACAACAAACGGATATAAGCAGAAAGTACCAAAAGAAGCGAAACACTCTGGAGCGACGAGTGACAGAACTGATGGAATGTTACTCAGGTATGCCGTTTGTGTCGATTCTTATATTTGTATAATGTGTCAAATACACGAACATGTAGTGTCTCAAAATGTCTGTTTGTCTTCTGTCCAATTGTTGCAATAACAACATAATTCATCGTATAAACGACGTTTGTCTCAAGCGTGATGGTGTTTTGATAGTGATCTAATCAAACTATTGATTTATACACGATCATTAAAATATGTATTATATCATCTAAAATAAATATTTCGTCTTTCCAAAGAAGGATAAATTATTAACAAATAACTATAGCAGACTACACAGTGCATGCATATATTCTTAAACACATCCAAAAATCATGATTATTTATTTAACAACACTGTGCATCACTCACACTTAAATAACAGTTATATGTGTGTCAACAGTTGAAATGTTTGCCAATACGTAAATACCCACAATACAACAACTCAGAACATGACATGTTATAACCAAATCGAAGCAAAACAAGCCATACATATGGTCTTGGAACCATTATATTAATGTATTATAAGTTTTTTTTTCATAACCACGGGTATACATATAAATATTCAAAGATTATGTTATAATCATAGACAATGGCATGTTGTGTTTGTTTCATCTCTCAAATATCGCTTAGTGTGATAATGATTATAGCTTATATAAAGGATTTTTATAAGCCGATTTTCTGTGATCACAAATGGATAAAAATAAATTCGATTATCTATCGAAACAAACCTATGTTTATTTTATTTTATGCTTTTACGCCATTTGGTAACATTTGAAAAGGGATTAACTGACGTGTGTTTAGCTCACATATATATGTAGCTTTTTAATGAAATGTATGTATATTTTCGCTTAATATTAATTATGAGCATTTCGTTCACATAATATTGTTCCTTCGCAATGCGTCGCAGTTTCTTACAAATTAAAAATAGTCCTTTTGAGGATATGAAACAGTTTGAAATAAGTTCATGATTATCTTTTTTTTTTAAATTGTTGGTGACTTTTTTTTTGAAGGTGATAAGGTCGTATTTTTTATTCGAGTTTTATGAAGTATCAATTCAACGGTTCATTTGTCGCGAATGATATTAGTCACATTGAACTAATAGTTCAGATTTGAATAGCAAATGGATTACGTAAATTACCTTAACGTGCGTTTTGATTCCAATCTATAATGTTTTGGCTACCTGTTTCTTGATAATAACAACTACTGTAGAAATCGGTTAATATGTAATTGATCGTTTTATAATATAGTGTATCCAACAAAAACATAAAATGAATGTTTGCGATGCTGGTCGAATAAAACAATGTAATTCAACAGTTATGATATCACATATAATTAAATCTTAACGGGTTAAGATAAACATATAGCCGAAGTACCATAATACATATAAGCCAGAACCTACGTGTTTATTACTGCTTCTTAAATATCGTTTAATCCCAGAAAGATCAAAGGCTAAGTGTAATTTTAACCCTCTACGCTTTGCATTAACCGTTCCAATGCGTTAACACCAATTCTAGGCTTTGTTGTTTCAGAAAAGTAGATTTTTGAAGTGCTCATATAAAATCTATTTTTTTTAGCTCTGGCGACCTTCTTTTGCAACAGACAAGAACTATCTGAACAACTTTGAACGATAGTCATTCCTGGATCATTCCGGTGAAGTTTCTTTAAATTCTGCCCAGTGTTTCAGAGGCAGAAGTCGTTGAAGTAAAACGTTTACGCTTACACATTACGCACGCAAGGACGACATACAAGCCGGTATCCTAAAAGCTCCCCATGAGCACTTTGTACTCAGGTGAGCTAAATAGTATGTATTATGCAAAATTTTCAATGTATATCATATAGCTAAGTATATAGTGCAATATGGTGTAAGGAGACTTAGAATTGATCAAGTTCGCTAAAACAATGCTGAGATGCCATCTAACACAACTTTGTAAATAGTATTCTTTGGAATGTCAAGATAAACTGGAGCTTGTTTTTCTGGGGCAAAAACATATACCTCCCCCATTGTTGAGGACTTGTCCATCAGAGTGATACATCTGTACAAATTGTGCTGTCATGTTGATATAGCTGTGCTAAAATTGACATTGCTGTACAAAAATAGCTGACAAGAAAGTCATATATTTTGGTGTCACGCTCTTCACCCACATAATACTTCCTGACAATATGAAGCATCTGTACTCATTCCTAATAAGTTTGATTGAAAAAGTTTCAGTGGTTTATGAAAAGAAGTGCTGACAAGAAATCCTAATTTTTACCTTGTGACCCTAACATTGACCTAAATGAAAAATCCTGTCAAAATGCACAACTAGGCTTAGTACTGATCACTTCAATCAAGTTTCAGTGATATCCTTTCAGTGGTTTATGCAAAGAAGTGTTGACAAGGATTTTGTTTTCACCTTGCTACCTTGAACAAAATAGCAATTCCTGACAATATTCACAACTAGGCGTGATAAAACACGTGATTGAAATGGTCGGAAACAATTGGTTAATCGGGGACATTTCGGCGCGAAAACTGTTAACGTCGTAAATAACTGCTGTGTACACACAGTAGGGTGATGTATAAGAGACACTTGTACTGTCTGATAAATGTGCTAGCCTCAATAGAGACGCGGACGAGCGTTCGCTTAGGTACCGGAAAGGCCCGGGTTCGAATCCCAATGTGGTCTGGTACCCTGTGTTATGTGGCAATTCAGTCTGTTTACATTTATCATTTTGAAACCGAGAAAGACCATTGTTTAAACAAAATAAATAAAAGAAAATGTTTATAAAATTATAAATGATCAAATATCTATAAAACGAACAGATTCCATATCAATCTTTTTCTAAATTATCAGGCCCGCAAGGCCTAAACAATTATTTGAATACCTGGCGAACATCTGGTGAAGTGCTCTTTATTTTAATTTTAAACGCTATCGAACACCCATTGCACAGCTATGCGTTACGCTACTTGAAAGCACTGCTCAATACGGCGGTATTCACCATTTTTACTTGAATACCTGGTGAACACCTGATTAACAGCTCTTCATTGTAATTTGAAAACGTATCGAACACCTAGTGTATAGCTATGCATTGTGATGCTTGAAAGTCCGGATTTGTACGGCGCAATCAACATTTTATTATTCGACTACCTGGCGAAGATCTGGTGAAGAGCTGTTCATTGCAATTGTAAACCCTGTCCAACACCCAGTGCACAGCTTTGCGTTACGCTACTTTAAAGCACTTCTCAGTACAGCGGTAATCACCATTTCTTATTTGAATACCTGTTGAACATCTGGTGAACAGCTCTTCAGTTTAATTGGAAAACGTATCGAACACCTAGTGCATAGCTATAAATTGTGATGCTAAAGAGTCCGGCTTTATACGGCCACAAACAACATTTTATTATTCAAATACCTGTCGAAGATCTGGTGAAGAGCTCTTCATTTTAATTTTTAAACCTGTTGAACACTTAGTGCTCAGCTATGCGTTACGCTACTTTAAAGCACTGCTCAGAGCGGCGATAATCACCATTTTCTTAATTTGAATACCTGGCGAAGATCTGGTGAAGAGCTCTTCATTTTAATTTTAAACGCTATCGAATACCCAGTGCACAGCTATGCATTAAGCTACTTGAAAGCACTGCTCAATACGGCGGTAATCACCATTATCTTATTTGAATGCCTGGCGAACACCTGGTGAACATCTGGAGCATAGCTGTGGTTTGCTTTTTTTTACATCGGACAATCACCCAATGCATAGCTATGCATTTCTATTTTTAACATCCGACGAACACCCAATGCATAGCTGTGTTTTGATTTTTAACATCTGACAAACACCCAATTCATAGCTATGCATTTCTATTTTAAACAGCTGACGAACACCCTATTCATAGCTATGCATTTTTTTTTAATGATCTGACGAACATCCAATGCATAGCTATGCATTTCTATTTGAAACATCTGACGAACACCCTATGCATAGCTATGCATTTCTATTTTAAACATCTGACGAACACCCAATGCACAGCTATGCATTTCTATTTTGAAACATCTGACGAACATCCAATGCATAGCTATGCATTTCTATTTTAAACATCTGATGAACACGCAATGCACAGCTATGCATTTCTAATCTAAATCTGACGAACAACCAATGCACAGCTAAGCATTTCTATTTTAAAATCTGACGAACACCCAATGCACAGCTATGCATTTCTATTTTCAACATCTGACGAACACCCTATGCACAGCTTTGTATTTCTATTTTAAACATCTGACGAACACCCACTGCAAAGCTTTGCATTTCTACTTTAAACATCTGATGAACACCCAATGCATAGCTATGCATTTCTATTTTAAACATCTGACAAACACCCAAGGCACATCTATGAATTTCAATTTTAAACATCTGACGAACACCCGATGCACAGCTATGCATTTCTATTTTAAGCATCTGACGAACTCCCAATGCAGAGCTATGCATATCTGTTTTTAACATCTGACGAAAAACCAATGTACAGCTATGCATTCTATTTTAACATCTGATGAACACCGAATGCACAGCTGTGCATTTCTATTTTAAACATCTGACGAACACCAAATGCACAGCTATTCATTTTTATTTTAAACATCTGATGAACACCCAATGCACAGCTATGCATTTCTATCTTAAACATCTGATGAACACCCAATGGACAGCTGTGCATTTCTATTTTAAACATATGGCGAACACCAAATGCACAGCTATGCATTTCTATTTTAAACATCAGATGAACACGCAATGCATAGCTATGCATGTCTATTTTTAACATCTGACGAACACCCAATGCACAGCTATGCATTTCTATTTTAAACATCTGACGAACACCCAATGCACAGCTGTGCATTTCTATTTTAAACATCTGACGAACACCCAATGCACAGCTATGCATTGCTATTTTCAACATCTGCCGAACACCCAATGCACAGCTATGCATTTCTATTTTAAAAATCAGATGAACACCCATTGCATAGCTATGCATTTCTTTTTTAAACATCTGACGAACACCCAATGAACAGCTGTGCATTTCTTTTTAAACATCTGACGAACACCCAATGCACAGCTGAGCATTTCTATTTAAAACATCTAACGAACACCCAATGTACAGCTATGCATTGCTATTTTAAACATCTGCCGAACACCCAATGCACAGCTATTCATTTCTATTTTAAACATCTGACGAACAACCAATGCACAGCTATGAATTTCTATTGTAAACATCTGACGAACACCCAATGCACAGCTATGCATTTCTATTTCAAGCATCTGACGAACACCAAATGCACAGCTATGCATTTCTATTTTGAACATCTGAAGAACACCCAATGCACAGCTGTGAATTTGTATTTTAAACATCTGATGAACACCAAATTCACAGCTATGCATTTCTATTTTAAACATCTGACGAACACTCAATGCACAGCTATGCATTTATATTTTAAACATCTGATGAACACCCAATGCACAGCTGTGCATTTTTATTTTAATCATCTGACGAACTACCAATGTACAGCTATGCATTCTATTTTAAAGATCTGATGAACACCCAATGCATAGCTATGCATTTCTATTTTAAACATCTGGTGATCACCCAATGCACAGCTGTGCATTTCTATTTTAAACATCTGACGAACACCCAATGCACAGCTTTTCAATTTTATTGTAAACATCTGACGAACACCCAATGCACAGCTATGCATTTCTATTTTAAACATCTGACGAACACCCAATGCATAGCTATGCATTTCTATTTTAAACATCTGACGAACACCCAGTGCACATCTTTGCATTTCTTTTTTAAACATCTGGCGATCTCTCAATGCACAGCTAAGCATTTCTATTTTAAACATATGATGAACACCCAATGCACAGCTGTACATTTCTATTTTAAACATTTGACGAACATCCAATGCACAGCTATGCATTTCTATTTTAAACATCTGACGAACACCCAACGCACAGCTATGCATTTCTATTTTTAACATCTGACGAACACCCAATGCACAGCTATGTATTTCTATTTTAAGCATCTGACGAACACCCAATGCACAGCTATGCATTTCTCTTTTAAACATCTGACGAACACCCATTGCACAGCTATGCATTTCTATTTTAAACATCTGATAAACACCCAATGCACAGCTGTGAATTTCTATTTTAAACATCTGATGAACACCCAATGCACATCTGTGCATTTCTTTTTTAAACATCTGACGAACACCCAATGCACAACTATGCAGTTCTATTGTAAACATCTGATAAACATCCAATGCACAGCTATGCATTTCTATTTTAAACATCTGANGATGTACCCACAGCAAAAAAACGTAATGTTCATTGCATTCATCAATTACTTCGGAGCCGTGGTAAAATACCAAGAAGGATATTTCTGACAACTCTGTCAAAGTATTGATGTATAAAAAATGTGAGAAACAAATGCTGAAGCAAAAAGAAATACGTTGAACAAAAAGACATACGTTGAACTTCGTGTAAAAAATCATAAATCAATGCCCAACCGACTTAAAACATCAAAAAAATAATTCCAGCGCATACAGTTTTATTTTATCTTTAATTATCGTAGATATGGAGAACATGTTTAAAAAGTGACAACCAGATATCTACACGTAGAAGCAAATTGTGTTCCTGTTTTAAAAAATCAAACTATTGTTGAGTTTGTTTGTAAAATAGTACAATATATGAGCGTAATTTCATCAATCAGCATTTAAAGTGAGCTATAATATTCATTCTCTCATGTTCAAAGTCTGTTTTGGATATGTGTTGGTCGTTTTATACAGGGTGTTTACTTTACTGGTAATGGCAATAACGCTAAGTCTTGATCGTTTTATACAGCGTGTTTACTGTTCTGGTAACTGCAATAAAGCGATGTGTTGTTCGTTTTGTACAGCGTGTTTACTGTTCTGGTAATGGCAATAACGCGATGTGTTGATCGTTTTATACAGCGTGTTTACTGTTCTGGTAACTGCAATAAAGCGATGTGTTGGTCGTTTTATACAGCGTGTTTACTGTTCTGGTAACGGCAATAAAGCGATGTGTTGGTCGTTTTATACAGCGTGTTTACTGTTCTGGTAACGGCAATAAAGCGATGTGTTGGTCGTTTTGTACAGCGTGTTTACTGTTCTGGTAACGGCAATAAAGCGATGTGTTGGTCGTTTTGTACAGCGTGTTTACTGTTCTGGTATGGGTAATAAATAAGATGTTTGCTTGAATTGAATTATCTAACTTCACACGTGGGTGTCCATGTGGTTGTTCAAGCAAAACGGCTCGCGATTAATAACAAAGTGTTGCATCAAGGTGCATTGTATGCAGTCTCCCACATCTAAAATACGCATACGTACACTTTTATAATAAGTCATTATGCTGAATACAGCTACTCATCTGTAAAATTCATGAATCGTGAGTATGTTTTATTTAATGTATTGTTGTGCTCATGAAGAGTCACATTAGAAAAAAATCTGTGGAATAGTGTATTGCTGTGCTATCAAAATAATCATTTTTTTTTATCGGACACATTTTAAACAAAACTATGATGGTATGAAATTATATTACTATATCCTACTACAACTTGAAAAGTGTTCTATGACTTTCAGTTTATAGTGAGAGCCAATTCTTATTTACACATAGCTCACAACTAAACTACGTCAAGTACATGTAGTTGTCAATTCATTATGATACGTATATACAAGAGGTACTCCAGTTATTTTTCTACAAACAATAAATGTTAATTCCTCGCAGAAGGTACAGTTTCTACATTTACTGCATAATTATCACTGAAAACATAACGAGTATTGAAAGTCTCTACATATTGTATTTATTTTTTAAATGGGAAAGAAATAATAAATTATGCCCACATGTAGGATGCATATGTTTGTCTGAGATTATAATAATGTCTACCTATGTTCCAATAGTAAAAAAACAGGTTGTTGAACACTTGTGTATATGTATATTGATGACTTGTAATTTGTATCTGTTGTTTGTCAGAAAATACGAGTTAGGCGGTTGTTATCTGATACCTGAAGGTCACTGTGTGACCGTATACATATGAATTTAGTTAAAAGTTTAAACATTGCAGATCAATTCGATATTTTTACTATAACATGATAACATGAGAAATATATACAAAATGAATAATACTTTAATTCAATGTGTATGCAGCGCATCAATATGTATGTTTATCTATACTAGATTCTTAAAGCTTATAATATTGTTGCTTTTTAGATATCATTCATTGTTTGTGCGAGTTGTACTTTAACAAAACACTATAGCTTAACTTTCAGATAGCTTGCAAAATGATAAATTGAATATGCAGTAATTCACTCTCCTTTTAAAAGTTTAGAATACATTATAGATTTACGCGCGTTTGAAATGTATTCAGTGTAACATCAACGGATCAACGAAGCAACACGAACTATGAATTACTTACCATATTAAAGATATTAAACTGACAACGCGTTGATAAGCTTTATATAAACGGGCCAACCATTTAATACCCTTTAAAACTCCTAGTTAGCTGTATCCGACCACGCTAGGCGTATCAGATGTATCGGAGGAAATTATTATAACCACCTCTGAACGCAGAAATACAAATGGTTAAATTAAAATGTACTGGGAATGAGATATTAAGTCAAAAGCTCTTAGATTATAATAATGATGTTAAATTGTGTAACGTTTTGGTATAAATCTTTAAACAGTTTGGATTATGTTTCGAGAGCGTCAGGGAATTTTAAGCAATAAACATTTGTTTATATGAGCCGCGTCATGCAAAAATGGGTCCTATATCATTCGCTGGCATTCGCGCAGTCTGGTAAGGAGCTTACCTATCCTGATGTTATGTTTATAAAGATGAGTTATGTTTTATACACACATGTTTGGTAAATAAACTATGTCAAGTGCATTTCATTTTGTACATCAATTATTACAATTGACTGAATATACTCCAGTTGTACTTCTAACATTAGATTCTTCGCATTTTCTACGTCTCCTTGCTCATTATTTCCGAATATATAACGGTGCTTGTCATAATCAATTAATTGTTGCTGTCGTTAGATAAGTGGCTGTTTTTATGTGCGGAGGATTAAATACCTGTTAACCAGAGTTGCAAAACCAGCTTTAGGAATATGTGTGTGCAGTTTATGTATGTGTAAATACTTTCTGTCGTTGTAAAATATGGTGGATAGCTGCGTCACAATAGTTACTTGGTGACCGTCCAAATATCAAATAATGTGCTTCAAACCGCCAAATCAGCAAGTATACATACAACACGAATGTTAAATAATACTTAGATATGCTGAATCTGTAAAATATTAAATATGAGGGCGGTTCAAAACACCTTCCTTTCTAAGATAAATACCTTAAGGTTAACAATAGTAAAATATGTAATTCAATCAACAGAAATCGTTTGTGAACATGTGTTTAAAATTTAAAAGCAAATAGTCTGTTTTTTGTTTACGAAACTTTAAGATATATCATTCATTCTTTACATGTTTTTGTTGTCAATCTTACACATGATTGTAAGTTTAAACAAATTTACATGAATTGTGTGACTGTCATTTTGACGTCAGACGTGTTTTAGTTGTAAGGTTGGTTTTCAATTATCTAAGGTCAAACATACACCATTATGTCCGATTGATTTAAAATCATGTAATGGTACCATTTGGTGAACGTTTGTGATGTCATATAAAATAAAGAGTGTCCGTTACGCGTTACGAATTTACGAAGAGGATTATAAATGTGGCGTGGGCGGTAGCGCGTTACAAGGGCAACACAAATAACCATTTCTGAGCACTTGAGAGTACTCTTTTGTACACTTGTAGTATTGATAGCATACATGCGTACGGTTAACATGACACCAACATGAACTATATATCTTTACTATTAAAGATATGTCCGCGTCCGTGCGTCAATAAACCGTATATGTATGCGGAAATAGTGCCGGACACATCGTCGAAGCGGGCATTTACTAAATGTAAATACAGAAAGCAAGACCTATTTGCAGCTTTTTTTCCTTCAGACGTATTATTTACCTTTCTCTCTTGTTGATGCTGCCCACATTTCACTTTTCAACAAGGCCAATAGGGATAAGTTAATACTTTGTTGAATCTCAAACAGTGTCATCATGCTTTATTGAAACATTATTGAGATATCATCAGATTTCTGTTAAGATACATATATAGCATCTTTATGGTGTATAGCATGTAAAGCTGGTTGTATTGCTGTTGAATTTGGTACCCTTATTGTTGCCGATGCTGCTGTTTTAAACAACCAGTTAGACATTAATATGTATTTTACATAAACAACACATTGACACATTTAACGAAAGCCTGCAACAACGATGAATTAAATAAATGTGTTCACAATTGGTAGTCAAATACATGAAAGATGAAAAACGACGCTCAAATGCCGTTATTTACTCACCGTCATAAAGGTTAGATTACACCATAGATTATTGCGCGTTTGAATGTATTATTTGCAACATCGGCGACCTATGAATTACTAAAGATATTAAAGAGACAACGTGATGATACGCCAAATGAAAACGACCCTATCACATTGACGATATTAAGTAATAAACTCTGTGATCATATTTATGATGTAAAAATATGTAACATTTTGGGATATATGAATTTAGTCTGAATAATTGTCGCTGAAGCGATTTTTTTTCAATTAAGTTGTTCTGTGGTTTATGTTGCTGCAGTGACTGTAATTAAATCACACGCCAAAGCATGTAAGCACCATTTAATATGCATGAACGAAAAAGCGAATTGGTGATTTACAAGAGTAACGAGTTCATATTATTATGGATAAAATTGAAGCATTCTCACACACACTTAGTTGAATTGAACATGCTGAATAACGTATGTAGTTTATTTAAGTGCATTTGATTATAAATACGATTTGTAAAAGGGTGTGTTCAAATTACTAAAACACTCCCACTTAATGGGCATTGAATGTATTATACGTATTTAACCAAAAGATCGAAAGCAATATAATTATTTGTATAAAGAATGATTATTCCTGACATATTGACAATTAAAACATGTTCGTATATATTATATATATGGTTGATTATCTCACAAACATTATCTACTATATGTTGTTTCCGGATGTATTAATAAGGTTTAATCGTCAAGGATAAAGCGGTAATTAGATACCAGTTTACTATATCCTGCTGATATCCCCATGGTGCAATTAACCCAGTATGAGCTATGCTGATTTCTTGATCTTAATATTCTAACGAGACAGTTATTGTCATAACATCCTCAGAAAGTGCACCGTGGATGTATATTCTGCTCTTTCCGATAGATTTTCAACCATTTTCCCATTGAAATCGACGATAATTATGACCTTTTTAGATTATTGTCTAAATGCAAAAGGTTTTATCTTAAATACAGGTAATATGCACGTAAAGGTCGTATACTAGTATCAAATGTTTCATACGACAGGATGATGAATGACACAAAGCCTGGTCCAGTATATGACGGCTATAATAAAAGTACGGCCCTATATCATTAAGTTTATTTTATCATTAAGTGTTAAAATCACAAACTCAAAGTATTCATCATTAACATGTGTTTATCTAATTATTTAGCTTTGATCATTCATGTCATTAATCGTGAAAGCAATGAAGTGTTCACGTTTCAGGGCCTCGTTTGTCCTTGAGTTGTTTTATGTAACTTCGATTAACAATAACTTGAGCAGCAAGAAGCTTACCCTTTTTCGAACGTTTTATTGGTGAATAAAACTCAAATAAACATAGATTATTGTACTTTGGAGGACGGCTTTCCCTATTTTATTGTGCACATACAAAGCCGATGTGCATATATATTCGGCATAGACCGTAAAATAAATAAGATATTAAACTGGTAGAAGTCCTGTTCTTCCATTTAAATTCGTGAACTCGGTGTGATTCATTCAGTATAATACAAATACAATTCTTTTTCAGAACAGATGTGGATAATATGTGTCAAAGATTATATATTTTATATCAAAATTGTTAATAAAATGTCATGTCACTTAAAACACTTGAATTCTATTAAACTTCCATTCAGATTCCATTTATAAAAAATACTTGCTTTAACATGATAACATTCAGGGTGGCTGATCTATCATTATACAATGTTGTGGCTAGCGTGTTGAGAGCGACACACATTTTAGAAATTATACTAGTGTAATATAGATGGTAATATGATATAAGTTTGCCTCAATCAAATAACCATCGTGAAACGTATGTTTTCTTTGCTAGCTCAGTGGTACTGTACCTCTGATGCAACTAGTGCAAGAAACAAAATAAGAAATGGATTGTTATGCATGCCTTTAATGGAGTTTAATGCATTTAAAGAATTTTCTGAATCTAATTGTAATTTGCTTTATTCCGTTATGTTTTCAAATTGAATAAGAATCTTTATTAGAAACAGCGCCCGATGTTGTTTGAGGCTATTCATGGTATTGATTGAACAAAAAAGTAACGTCAAACTATAATAACGTTTTAGCCGCGCTGTCGGCAGGAACCATTACACATTTCAAATGCAGTTCCTAGAAAGACATGATACGCATAATTGTATTACATTTTGATGTATTTTTGATTAATGTATTATATGTTTTGTAACAAATAAGTTGCTTATTAACAATGCGAAAATTTGGAGGTATTGGTTTACGAAATGCAGTCCGTATATACAAACGTTTATATTAATCTCTACCATCACGTTATTTGAGATATTTAGATAGCATTAAAGTGTTAAACGTTAACAACAAGTATCTGCGAATTGGAGATGTTATTTACTTAATAAATATATTTATACACACAAGAGCTTTACACTTGTATGACCTCTGCAGGCGCAAACGACTTTTACATGAACAGTTTCATTTTTGGAAATGTTTCTGAACTTTGATCAATCCTATATTAAAAAGTAGCGCCTTTTATTTCTTGTTATTTTTTATATTTTTAAAACAAGTCCACTACGCTCCCAATCCTCTATATTAAAGACGACGGGTTGTGAGATGAAAGGCTGCAAATGATCTTTGAACCAGCCATCTGCTACTTTTACTTNAATTATACTAGTGTAATATAGATGGTAATATGATATAAGTTTGCCTCAATCAAATAACCATCTTGAAACGTATGTTTTCTTTGCTAGCTCAGTGGTACTGTACCTCCGATGCAACTAGTGAAAGAAACAAAATAAGAAATGGATAGTTATGCATGCCTTTAATGGAGTTTAATGCATTTAAAGAATTTTCTGAATCTAGATTGTAATTTGCTTTATTCCGTTATGTTTTCAAATTGAATAAGAATCTGTATTAGAAACAGCGCCCGATGTTGTTTGAGGCTATTCATGGTATTGATTGAACAAAAAAGTTACGTCAAACTATAATAACGTTTTAGCCGCGTTGTCGGCAGGAACCATTACACATTTCAAATGCAGTTGCTAGAAATTCATGATACGCATAATTGTATTACATTTTGATGTATTTTTGATTAATGTATTATATGTTTTGTAACAAATAAGTTGCTTATTAACAATGCGAAAATTTGGAGGTATTGGTTTACGAAATGCAGTCGGTATATACAAACGTTTATATTAATCTCTACCATCACGTTATTTGAGATATTTAGATAGCATTAAAGTGTTAAACGTTAACAACAAGTATCTGCGATTCGGGTATGTTATTTACTTAATAAATATATTTCTACACAAAAGGGCTTTGCACTTGTATGACCTCTGCAGACGTAAACGACTTTAACATGAACAGTTTCATTTTTGGAAATGTTTCTTAACTTTGATTAATCCTATATTAAAAAGTAGCGCCTTTTATTTTTTGTTAGTTTTTATATTTTTAAAACAAGTCCACTACGCTCCCAATCCTCTATATTAAAGACGACGGGCTGTGAGATGAAAGGCTGCAAATGATCTTTGAACCAGCCATCTGCTACTTTTACTTACCAACAGAACGACTAGGCTACTCATTACCTTCACTGCTGAAGCTTCGTTAACCTACTGATATAATTATGACGTAATTTATATTTGATTGCTTCTGGTTTTGTTTAAAAAGAATGGGAAGGAAAGTGCCGAAAAATTAAGAGTTTTAACACTAGTAATTTCTTTGCTACCCTTTCTCTAAATGCTTAACTAATTATTTAAGCAGAAGCATGTAAAGGTATTATATATCGTGACCACTGTTTATGACACATAGCGTTTCATTTTTTGTTATCATTATATTTCGTAACAGTATGTAGCTTGCCATATCTTACAGACTACAATCCTACGATATCATAATCATAACATTTAACGGCTTTAGTTTAAGTATCAAGGTGCAATCTTTGTAGCTTCCATTATCTGAAATGCATGGTATTCTTTGATGCAGCATCGTTAAAATAAACACAGTGAGACATATTTTATATGCAAAGCGTCCATACGTTCGATGTTAATTGCATGCAATACGTTAGTGAATGGTGTGATAAAAGTAAATTAAACTCCATAGGCATTATCAACAGAGAAATTCCTGTTCACCTTCAATCGTTTTTTTATTTATTTTCTTAAGTCTTTTGCCAATACAATTCATGACAAAACATTCAACACCAACACTAAATCAATAACTTTTGTTACAACTGAGGTCACCGCCTTGGGACGCAACGCAACGCCTTATAGGGTATAACACGGTTGAAATGATAGCCGAACCACACACGCAGCCAAGCAGTAATTACACATTTCCTCCACAAAATTATAATGATATAACCGCCTTGGAACGGTCAATGTAAACAAACATTGGTTGCCCAATCCGGTTGGTAGCTAGACTTTAATCGCACTTATCCAACAATTAATCACAAACGAGAACATTTAACTGATAACATCGAAATTAAAATTAAAAAGCAATACAATATAATAGTATTTCTATTAAATTGCAGTTCAATTACTCCCTGCTACACCAGAGAAACATAATTGCAACTGTTTGAGGTGCGATGAAATGAAATAAATACATGTATCCGCTAAATCCGCATACTGCTTACGAGCACGGAAAAACGATAATGGATCAGTAATAAAGACCTTATATTTAACACCGAAACCTATTGCGACTGCGAGGGTACGCATACGTTTGTAAATGACATGTCATAGTATTTACATTATTGTTTATATCTTCACAATTTATAGATAATCGATGGTCTTTGTAACTCGATTCTACACATAATGTATTAATATAATTAGGTTACATATCGTTTACAACTGACTTTCAAATTGTGATTTCTGATTTGACCAACAGACTAAGTACAACCGCTATCAAATCATGTATGTCAAAGTTAAAATACGCATAAACAACCACAATTCATAAAATAAAACACAACATCGAGATTGGTATAAATATTGATAATTGGTTCATTAAGTTAACCGACGTTGGTACATTTTACAAGTCAAAATTTGAATATCATTATTGTCATTGTTTTGGCCCAGTGAATCTTAAGCGTTGTTAAAATGAAGTATTTTAATGTTGCTAATAACAGGCGTTCGAATACGCATTGTAACAATATATCGTAATTAAACAACAGATTATGTATAAATGGGCCATAACAATGTAAACTTCTGGACAAACTGTTTATTTAGAGCTCCCTAAAAACCGGTCTAAACCCCAATGCTTTGCAATTAACGTTTTGGGGATCCCAGTTTAATTTAATTGTGTTGGTGCCTTTTGCATTTGTATATTCCGTGCATTGTGCTTATGTGCAGACTCTTTTGTATTGTGTCACTTACCATAAATTAACGACATCATCCTTAAAATAAAATGTCTTGCCTTTTTGTAAAACTGAAGGTTGCATATTTAAATTACGTAATTAAAGACGTGTATTGATTTCAAAACAGTCTTAGGCTATCGCTGTTTGTAAATCAATTTAAGAAGTACACTATATACAGAAATAATGAAACTCCAGAATCCTTATGTTTTACTGGAAGAGCAAGAGGAGCATTAACCACATCAAATCACACAACTACACTAAACAAGCGATCGACAACCGCTAAGAACACTCCAAAATAACAACATATTAACAATGTTATCTATTTCGATAATCTTCTCAATTACGGTGAATATACTACGAGGAAGCAATTTCGGAAAAATGTTTTACAAATTACAGCGATAAGAGATTTATGAGAATTTAAAGATCTGGATATGCTACCAATGTTCAATCTTGGGGTTATTAATGGTGCATCAACATGTTTTTTATACTGTTATCGAAATAGCGTTACCGGTTATATCAATCGAGACAAATGTGCATGGCATAGCATTTTTATGATTCGTACTGTTCATTAACAACATCACATATTTAAACTTGGTGAAGAACAGGTGAATCAGATGGTTTTGATATCTTGATTGTGTGATTGAAAGCATACTGATTATACTTGATCCATGGTTTTATGTTGTATCCATCATAATCTAGGTTATGTTATATGCAAACATAGGATGCACACGCAGAAATATTTATATATAGTAGTTACAATGTTTAAAATGGCAGCAATCGTTCATAAATCTGTCAGTTAATTAGTCAACGGATAAATCCGTATTGAATATACAATATTTAAATGCTTAAAGATACGTCCATATGAACTATAATGATAATTCTACATCCCGATATGTAATTATAATTTCAATGACGATAATTGTGTTTGACAAGACAGGCTTTTTATGATATAACTATTCATAGCATTGAAACAGTAACCACATAAGAGCATAGAACCTGTGAGAGAATTTCAACGAAAATTATCGTCATACTTTAAATAAATTATCTTTACCGTATATTCTAAGCGTATGGTACTGCGATGTAATATTATGTATACATGCTGTTTAAGGCGAACTAGGCAGAATTCCTCTCTCTCTATTATATGCAAACAGCGTGGCCTTAGTTATTGGATTTAAATTAAGCAAAACACAGAATCCCTGATGCACACTGTATATAACGAACAATGCAATCTTTACAATGATTTAATTAGGAGTAATAATAGTATTTATACAACCCTGTGGTGTGCATTTGTTAAACAACAATTAGAACAACTAGGAAACGGATGTTTTTTTTTCAAAAATGTTAGCAACAACTTTAATTATTCTCATGAAATCAACCAGAGATTAAAAGATCAATATATCCAAAATTGGCACGATACAATATATAACCAACCGATATTAGAGTACTATAGAATGTTTAAGACTGTATTCGCTTATGAAAAATACTTAGACTGCATTTATAGTAAAAATCATAAACAACAATTATCAAGATTTAGACTAAGCGCCCATAAATTAGAAATAGAGACTGGTAGATATCATAACATACCCAAAGATGAACGTAAATGTAATCGTTGTAATGTAAAAACTGTTGAGTCCGAATATCATTTCTTTCTAACTTGCCCAATATATAAAGCTCTAAGAACAAAATATTGTATCCATTCAAACTGGCCAACTCTAGCGAAATTTAAAAACATACTGTCTTGTCAAAATACTCAAGTCATTAACAATTTTGCCAGATTCCTTACTGATGACATGAAACCCCGTGAGGAAAAATGTATACATGATGTTTGAACATGTTTCATTATAGTTTATGTTTATTAACTTGATTGTATTTGTATTGTACTGATGCACTTTGACTATATTTTGTTAACTTGTTTGTAAATGGTCAAATTGCGTTTTGCCGATGTTCCAATAAAAAAAACGTGAAACTTGAAACATTAAATACGAAATGACAACATTTGTGTCATAAACAATAGATATAAGAGAAAGTCGGGAGAAAAAAAAAATGTTTTAAAAAACAAATAGTTTTACCACTTTCAGACAGAACAAAAATGATGCTGGGTTTCTTTTTATAATAACTTATTAAGGTTAAACTTTCAAAAAGTAGTGTGTTTAAAATATCTATTTAATGTGTCATGCATTATACAAGAAAGACACTTATAAATGAAAATCGTCTACAATTTTTTAAATGGCAAGTACGTTGAGTTTAAGCATAAAATTCGCATCAGATAATGTTTCATGGGACTTGTATGTTTCTAGATATGTAAGGTATCTGTGTGAAGACCATATCTCTACCTTTTATATATATCACACTGTCAGTGTAACAATGCTTGTCATCATTTATAAGAAATTCGTGTACCATTCATGTACGTATACTGCGTATGTTTATTTACTATTTGCATGCACGTAAATAGAATTCGTCTTTCAAAACAATAATACAAAAATGTGATAGTCTTTGAACGTAAAATATCGTCTTAATAAAAACTATAACTTGCTTGACCGAATAGGACAAGCATAACTATCTACTTACTTATCGTCAAATAAGTGTTTAGTTCATTTGCCTAATTATTATATAAAATATTATAAAACGATTTTGTTAATACCTAAATGTGGATTCTTAATGTGGATTCCGGCAACGTTGATGCATTTCCTATGCATTGACAAGTTGATAACTAATTGAACTGTTTTAATACTCAATGACAACAGTTTGAGTAAAATAATGTTTAAAGCCACTCATCAGAAGCCATTGTGGTCTGACCATTAAGGTCTCGATAATCCAGTCGGTGCTGTCCACTCTTCGTCTTCGTCGCGATGTATGCCAAAACAACTAGTTCATCAAATACAACATTGATTTGTCAAATGATGGCAATCATAAATAAATTACTCATAACACGTATTACACTGTATGTTATATTGCATCAACAGCAACATAAGGTCGATCATCAGATTTTAGGACCTAACATTAAACAGCTCTGCGTATACGGGAGCTGACTGGATTTAAGTAAAATTAGTTGGAATAAAATATTGGATAACTTATGTTAATGGTTAATACTGTGTTAAACTAGATCTTCACAATATGCTAGTAGCTATTGATACAAACATATGTTTTAATTATTAAAGATATTTATTTTGGGAAGTTATGCCAATTTCATTAAAAATTGCATATCTCTAACCAATAGAAATTAATTATTTAAGAATGATAGAAAAGATACCGTTATTTTGCGCTTTGTACGTTTTCTTAACGATATACGCCATTTTTGGTAGTTTTATGTTTGAAGTTAACATTTGCATTGCAATAAATGTCGAATCTCACTTAGACGGTACTCCATATATGTCTTGAGAGTAAGATTGCAGGTCATTTGACCTCATGGGCATAAACGTTCATAGCGAGCATCATGCATGAAAAATCCTTTTGTTCTGACACGAATATACGGAACAAAAGTAACACATTGCCCGTAAAATATGCGAAACGTGCATTGAAATGTGTATATTGCATCCATCTTTTCCACACAAAACAGTTTCATTTTTAGTCATACTCAATGTTATGTTCTGTATTGCGTCATATCGTTGCTTTTCTGTTATGCAATAAAATATGTTGTTGCTTTTCTATTATAAAATTATAGACCTCTGATGAGGTATGTATACTGTTTTGCAGACCTTTGACAAAAATTACATTGATCGAGAAATGATATGCTATCAGACGGGTTTTTTTACGGGGTTTTAAAGGGACTGTAAACCATGAATGACGAAAAAAGAAAAGTTCTAAAATACTGTATTTTTTATAATTATTAGTTAATATTGATTAAAATATCACGACTGGTATACAACATTACTTGAAACAAGTTTTTTTTTTTAATTTTTACTTTATTTTTTTATTTATTTATTTTTACTGGGTATGCATACCAGGTAATTACCAGTTAACTATAAATAACGCAATTATATTGATCATTATCGTCACGTGGTAAACCCAGGAATGGAAATTGTGCATGCGTAGTGAATTGTATATATTTTATATATAAACTGATCAATCTACTTGCGTTATTTATAGTGTGTATATCGTTATGTCACCTATTTTCGCGATGCACTTTCGATTTCACATCGCGAAATTTTATTGCCGAATATACTGAAAATATGAACTTTTTTCAAGTAATGTAATATACCAGTCGTGATATTTTAATCAATATAAACTAATTATTGTAAAAAAATACGGTATTTTAGAACTTGTCTTTTTTCATCATTCGTGGTTTACAGTCCCTTTAAAATGTTATATATGTGGAATATGCAACTGAAATATCTCTTCTGAATATAACATCTGTATTTATCAATTTGAAGGAACAAAACAGTATACATACCTCACCATTTGTCTTTAATAAATGTTAATGTTTCTATATAGTATGAACACTTTGCATATATCTTGGCATGAACAGATAGCAAAACAATGACGCATCAGA
>VMBQ01011199.1:0-23325 GCA_007657795.1 Dreissena rostriformis | reverse complement strand
TTGGTTGCATTTTAAACTATGCTTCGGAAGTTTGGGGCATTACTTAGTCTTAGAAATAAGAAAGAAATTTAGAAAGATTTTTTTTAAAGATTAGAATTTTTGTAAACGATTATAAAATGTTATAGTTAACACATATAATGCATGTGTCTATGGTGAGCTGGGAAGATGTCCCTTGCATATACATAGAAATGTATGTGTCATTTAATCTTGGTTTAAAAAATGTAGATCTAAACATATCATTATTAAAACCATATATAACTTGGCCGTTTCAGATTATCACAAAGGCTGTCATAATTGGATATTTAATGTAAAAAGGTGCTTGATGACTATGGTTTAAGTTATGTATTTGATGATGCAATTAATATAAATATTGACACTAACACATTTGTCGAGGAATTTAAACCCAGATTATATGATCACTTTACACAGGACGTATGCAACGTTAAATAACAGTTCAATGTTAGATGTTATCGAAGTTTTAAAATCAACTGTGAATATGAGTCCTTCTTCGATACAATACCAAGACGTTTGAGATACCTTTTCACAAGGCTAAGATTGTCAGCCCAGCCATTACAAATTCAAACCGGTCGTTATGCAAGAGAAATCATTTCTAGAAACCAACGATTCTGCATTTGTTGCGATTCGACCGATATTGAAGATGTATTTCACTTTATTTGTATTTGCCCGGCGTTTGGAAACATTAGACAAAAATAAATTAAAACATGTCTATGAATAAATATTTAAGTTTACTCCAAACGAATAATAAAACAGAACTAATAAAAGTTTCCCTTTTTTTAAAGAATCACTTAAAGTACGACCATCTTTTCTAAATACAAGTATGCTTTAATTGTTCATCCTCTTTTTTTCTTTTTTCTTTTTTTGTATATTTAATTTGTAATCACGCCACTTTATTCGCAAAGAAAATGGTTTGTAAATATGTTTTAAAATTTGTTCCAATTACAATTGACAGACTTACTGTTTTCATTATGTGTTGTTGACGATGTACATTGTGCAAGTCGAAATAAACTGTCTGTCTGGCGGTCTATGTTACATGAAACACGCGTATTAGTACAACTGCGATTATTTTATCGTTGTTTGCCTTTTCCAGATTTGTTATTTTTCTTTTTAAATCTGTAATCCATAAATGAAAGGTGTGGCCTCTCTAACTGCTTTTTGGTGAGTGTGTTTTTTATATATAATTTGCAGATGTACGGCACGTTTTTTTGCGCAATTGAAAAACAAGGTTAGTAGAAAAACTGGAGCATACTTATTGTGATTGACGAGTCGATCATGTTTTTCTTATTAAACGTGGAAAGTTTCAAGAACACCATTGAACTTGTTTCATATACTTCTCTTGAACAGCCCGTGTTTTTCTAATTAAGCTCGGGGAAATCAGCCAAGAGCTCTGTACTTGATACGTAGGTAGTTCAAACCGCTAAACGCTATTGCCAATGTATTGTTAATTAATTAGAGCAGATAAGCGCGGTTCGCTTTGAAAATCTCTAAAAAAAAGAAGAAAAAAAAAAACGTTTCAAGACAAAAACGTAGACACATCAGATATGCGTTTAGTGGTTGATCATTGCTAGTTATGCGTTTATAAAGATGGTTAATTGGTGTGTATCTGTTTGAAGTCTACAGGGAAAGACTGGTTTAATTTGTGAGCCGGATATTTTATAATAAACAACAATTGCCAGTTCGCTGTAGTGGGAGTTCTGATAATATTTTGGAGATATATGAATGTGGATGTAGACTTATTTTAGAAGCTGGATTTACGTGCGTGTATGTTGATTATATTTGATACAAATTGTGATTAAGGATAATTTTCTTATCAACAATTATTTCACCATGAAACGTTAACACTTGAAATGCAAAATACGTGAACATTTACAGTGAACATTGTGAATCATTGGATAAAGCAAAACTACAGAAAAAACACAAGGAGAATGTGAATTTAATTAGTGTGAATTTATTAAACTTTAATAAGTGTGAATTCATCTATAAAAAAAACTGCTATAACACTAATGGATGTACAGACTATGTTATGGTTCGGATGGCTTGAACCTGGTTTAAGACATAGGTCCAGTGTTGTACGACAAAGAAAAACATTTATCAGTTCGTCGAAAGGACAGGTATGAAAACTCTATATAAACATTATGAATATTATTTTTGTGTGTATTCGAGATGGTATCAATAACCAGGCGCCAATCGTTCATTTTACTGTGCTTGTATCCGACGCAAAAAAAACGTATATCTAACAATTTACCACGATTAACTTTATTTGCTTTTATCCCACACCATCGTTCGATATTTTGTCAAAAATTAAAAAAAAAATAATAAACAATTAGCGGATAGTAACAAGAATTTTCTTCTGATTATATGTTTGGAGGTTTATTATTACTAAATTGTGTTATAATTTTATACTATAAGATAATCACGCACAAAATAAATTAACTTATAAGAGGATATAATACCAGCCTACCCTATTTGTTAGGTCTTGTTACCAAACATTATATAATCTGTTTAACTAAATTGTTCAACCGATTATAAAAGTACGTAAAATAAAGTTTTTATTATTAAACCGTTCAGTTCAATTGTAAAAGTTGATTTAAAACAATGTAGATTTTTATTGATTTAAAACATGTAACTGTTCTATTCACTCCGGACGTTCGTTCAATTTATATTAAATGCAATTTTTGTTATTAAAGATCCTATATTTAAAATAAGAAAATAACAAAATGTACTACCATTGTTTTCTAGCAAATGTTTTTTTTATTTTAGCTTAGGCTTGTTTTGATTTTTTTTTCTTTCTAATATGCCGGTGAGAAATTTAAAAAATACAATGCAGAAGGCAAACACAAAACACACGCCTTCGGAATTTTACGGCTGAGAATAACAGATGCATTGCCAGCTGCGTAAATGTACATATTGTGGATGTTTTTTTATATGTTTAAACACAAACTCGATATTTATGCGGAAAATAATCGTGGCGCCAATAAATGAGTCCAAGCTGCAGCCTTCATTTCCGCTCATGTTTATCCAAAGTAAATGAAAATCGAAGGTTGATCGCTTCCCTGTCAATTACCAATAATTTTGTTGTACAAGATATGGTCTTTATTTAGACATGATTCAACAAAACGTACCAACATTCGAATTGTATTTAAAGCGATGTTTAAAAAATCAGAAAATTGCGTTCGTTACAAAAGCAAACGTGGTTACAGCAGAATTAATGAAGTTGGTCTGTTCGTAGCAAATATATTTTGTTACAACAATTTGCCTTACATTAGACTTTATTCTCGAAAGTTAGTCATAAACTTTTATATATAAATTTTATTTTACAAAGCAAAATGGCGAACACAATTAGAAAATAAGTGCATACGGATTGCTTTGTGGAGAAGCATTTAAGTAAGTATTTATATGCGCTCATTTATGAGCAGCATGGTCCAACGTTTTATTAAATAATCGTTTATATATGATTTTATTTAATCTGAAATTATATGAATTGTACCTACCCGAAAATTGAGTCACGCGCGTCGTATAATATACAATAGAAAAGTTTCGTGTTTATAGAGAATAATACCTAATATCAGCCTCTCTCTGTGAAAAGGGCATCATTTATGTACGTGAAGTGTCGTCCCTGACTAGCATGTGCAGCTTGCACAGGCTTATCAGGGATGACACTTTCCGCATAGACTTATTTTGCGTTTTAAAGAGAATTCCTATAAACGAAAAATTCCATGAAAAAGGAAGGTGTCGTCCCTGATTAGCCAGTGCGAACAGCACAGGCTAAACTGGGACGAAATTTTACGCGCATGCTTAAAGCCTGGCTTTTCCAAGATCACGGTTCAAATATATTGCACCGTTAATATGTATTGAACACATGTTTTCTTGTTGCTAAAAATAATATATATATATATATGTAGATACATGTACTTTTACATAGATGAACAATAAGAGTAGAAGATTGCTTTGATGACCTATTTTGTTTTGCCTCCAAGCAAAACCTTCCCTTCATTTTACCGTATGTATTTAAGTGGCAATTATCTCTCTAAGATTTAAGGCATGTGTGCGTTATTTCACAGGTGGTCTGAAGAAGTTCTCACGGCACAAACCGCTTGTTTTGAAACCGTGTTCTCGCTTCAAAACGCTCAATTACACCGCTGTGTTAATGCGTTCAGCACGCGTCAGTAATATAATGAGATATGGATAACGGATACGCCGTTAATACCGCCCGTCGCTTGCACAAAAGAGTATATAAAGAGCAGATATTCCCCCGCACTGCGACCTGATTAGTAGAGTGCATACGGTAGCAGTCGTAGACTGGGTTTATTAAATTACTGTAAAATTATTATTTGTCGCTGGATGTTAATTATCGTTGATTTTGTTGGTTGACAGATCCGCGAATTTAACATAAACATATCGGAAAATGACGCAAATTCATTTTTTTTTCCAAAATCAGTAATCCATAAATTAACATTTCGCGAAAAAGTCAGTTTTTGAAACAACCACGAAATTTTATGCCGACGAAAATAAAGGATTTTACAGTATTCAATTATCTTGTTAAAGCGACGTGCACTGCTGACGTATGTAACCGTTCACAACAGTTAATTGACTAATGAAAACTCATTTCTGTGACGGAAAAGTGCTATTAGTAAGACAAGTTATATGTAAACATATCTTCGTAATAACATTCGTTAGGATGATTTATGCTGGTTTTATGTGTATACTAAGAAAAGTATAAGGCAAAAAATAGCACGTAAAGTCAATAATAAATAGCAACATATGACTCACTACCGAATTTGAATTATTTTCTTCAAGAACTAAGTTAAATATGAAGATAAATAATAGATCACATTCAAATGAACGCATGTCTACGAAAAATGAATCTAGAATAATTCTTATAAATAAAATTTAAGTACACGCAAGTGAGCCTGTACAATTGTTAACAACACACTACAAAGCACATACTTTTGTGTATGCATTAGTTCGTGCCTCTCCAGGTATTTAATGGTTATTTGATTTTTGATCTCTATTTACTTCAAATTAGCTATCGAAATTGACATGTTGTGCGAAATATTAGCTACTTTATAAATCCTACTTACACCTAATCATTAAATACGTCACATACAAGAGTTAATTCTCAATACGGATGCGTGTCTGTCGGCAAGACACATAGGAAATTCGTTTNATATATCAAATAAGTGACAAATTAAAGACGCGCATGAATACATCGTATGACGTGCACAAATCATAAAGTGTAGGGTTAGTGTCTAAAAATAGAGCATGTTTTTCAAATGTCTCTCGGAACGTTACTGATGATAAAGAAACTTATATCAACCCATGCGAAAGACGTCGGACCTCGTGTCCGACAAAAATAAAACAACAATATGTAAAACTTTGATAAAAAAATGAACACGAAACTATAAATATGTAAAAAAAAAACGGACTATCAATTTTTATTTTACTTCGATAGATTATTAAACTTAAAAATAAAGTTTACAAACCAGTTTTACCATATATTTTCATAGAACGGGTTTTAATTCAGTTGTTATTGTATTGTATTTAGAATTGTTAAACATTGTGAAGGTCATAATTATATGTCATACTAATGAAATGAACTCTACAAAAGGTATTTTATATTCTTTAATTAAAGAAGAACGAGGTCCGATAAAATCTGGTGAGGTCCGACAAATTTTAAAACTTATCGGACCTCATGTCCGACAAGATGTTTTCGTCTTTCGCATGGGTTGCTTATATTATACAAATATTGTTCGAAACAAACAAACAATTGTATATGTGTTTGTTTAAACCGCATGCTTGACTTGTCTTTTAAGTAGTTATATTAAAATATTACATATCGTTACTAAAAAAAGTAACAAAATGACGTCGCGAGCGGGCCATTATTCGTATATGGCGGGTCCTATAACTATATTTGCCTGGGATGTTTTTTTTATCTAAAAAGAATCTGATCGCGCGGCTTATACTGAACAAAATAGCGTCTACATTCAGTCATAGCAACGGTGATAAATATAATTAAGCCACACATCTCCGAAATAATTGAAAATAGTTTTAATAAAACGTAGAACACAGTTGGAATAATTAAACTATCGATTGCAACTGAAACCGTTCTGTAGATTAGATTAATGACACTCTTTGAGATTTAAAACATCAAAACACGCAATTTAGTAAACGACTTACCTCATTGCAACTTAAATCCAATGCTTATAAAAATAAAATAACATCGATATGCACTTCCATTTTCCGTTGTTCCATCCATTAATCTAAATTTATTTTAAACCACACTATTAAGTATTTGTTGGAAACGTTTGTATCGAATGTTAATCATTCTCATGATTCTGACCAACGATTTACGAAAACGAATGACTGGTCTGATCTTTTTAATGTATTTCTATTGAAGTTTTCAATTATGGATGACAAACACACAATCCTAAATATGTTTTGGATTTATTCGATGCATTAAAAAATAGTTCATTGTTAAATAAACCACCACGTCCAAATTGTCGTCCTTTAAATCCAGAGAGTCGAGCTAAAACTGGTGTGTTTCGTCACAGAAATTACGTCATACGAGATAGGTCATATATTGCGTAATCAACTGAGTGAAAATAAAAGTACGGACAGCTGGTTCTGAAATAAATGTAAGTGAAGGAGCAAAATAGGATGATATGTAATATAAACAATAACACACGACAGAGCTGGACCGGACGTCTATAATCAGCCCTAGCCGCATAATGGCCCTCGGGCTGTTATGTCGGAAGCGGGTCGATTATTGACGTCCGGCCGTTTTTGTCTAAATTACAGTTTTAAGAATATATATAGTTAAGATTTAAGTCAATGAATCGTTTGGTAAATACGGGCCCAGATTTCAAACTGTGAAGCACGGAATTAAAATCCAGTAGCGTATATGTTATATTGGAACTACCCGATTATTACAGTCATATTGACTGAGCTATCCTTTAATGGTGCGAACAGTCACTTGTTGCTTACCGGTACTTTAATAACGACAACCGGTATTCGTACGTATTTCAGTAACAAAAATTGCGCCTGTGTGTTGTTTAAGCATATCTGAAAGAGCTATGGGGATATTCTAACAGTGTTCGTGTTTTTGGTACATGAATTCTTGTACTGCTGTACGAACGGTATTTACAATGGTCGACTCGTTTATGTTCTGTTAACATTTCATCTGTATAATTTTTATCCTCCTTAGTGTTTTATTTGTTTAAAAAACTAATCTGGAGATGTGTATTTGAAAACTCAAAACTCTTATTGAAGAGAGTCAAAAGCAAACTGACTTCCGGGTCACTCATTTTAAACATATGCTATCGTTAAAAGTAATTGGTACGCAAACGTTTTTTTTTTCGACAGCTTGCAAAATCTAATCGCATATTAAAACCAGGCGTATTTCAATTGGAAAAGGAAAATAATTGTGCCTAATTGAATGACCTCTCAGGAGTGAAATGTGACGTCAAAACCGCAATTGCAAATGAAACACTTACTGTCATGCTGGATTTATAAATCGACCTACTTAAGTAAAATAACTGCCAGTGAAATGTTACGGAAGCTCTTAAAATGTCAAAGAAAGGTTTACACTATAATTGAATGCGAAGGCAATTCAGTGCGGAAAGTGCTGCAGCGGAATTGGACTCACGTAAGAAACATGTGAACCTCGCTCTTGGTAAAAGGGGGTTTAATGCATGTGCGTAAAGTGTCGTCCTAGATTGACCTATGCAGTCCGCACAGACCCAACAGGGCCGAAACTTTACGCTTGTATTGAATGTTTCGTTTAATGAAAGTCTCTTCGTAGAGGAAATTTAGTTTAGGCGGAAAGTGTCGTCCCTCATCAGCCTGTGCGGACTGCATTTGCTAATCTGGCACGACAATTTACGCACATGAGTAAGTCCCGTTTTTACAGAACAATACTCATGTGTTGTTCAGTTGGTCTGATGCACACTTCTATGGTCAATTAAACGCAATTGCCTTTTCAAACAATTATGTCAGACAATTCTTTAGAGCAAGTAATTGTTTTGATTAAAAGTCTCAAGCATAGTCTGTGCTGATCAACGAATACACTGGATGCACGTTCTAATTTGCAATTGATGTTAATTCACGAAACTTCACAGCTCTTGCTTGTTTGTGCAAAATAGGCTTAAAACATGCCCCAGTAGAACTATTGAACTTTTTATTTCAGCTTAATTTGCATATGTTTAAATTTCCGCTACAGCAACTCCATACAAGCACAAAACAGACTTCATCAACAAGTTTTTTTTATATAAGGCCATGACTAATGTCCAATATAATACCTCAAACAAAACATGCTGCACACCGCTTTTTTTGTAATTCCATTTTGTATTTCCATCTTAAACATAATATATTTGGCATATAACATTTTTTTTTTAAATACACAAAAGAGTACATGTATATCTGTTTAACATGTTTATATATTAGATGTGGTACAAATAATCTAAAAGGACTATGGTTGATGTGAATAAAATATGTTTAAAACAGTGTCAATTTCAAACATGATTTAAAGGTTAACTAATATAAAGTATCATTACACAAGTACATAAAGATATGGTTAAAAAAAAGACATAAACAGGGGAAAATGTATGTAGCTTTAAGGTAGGTGTATCTATGATACAAGGTGTATTTAAAGTGTGTTTTTTTTCAGGGCAGGTGTAGTAATTGGGCATTAAAGGCGCACAGCGAGTATAAAATATATGTAGTTTATTTCGTGTAGTCGCGACTAGTTCCTCGAGTTTAATTCTGTTATTTAAATAGGACACAGAAGCATCTATTTGTGGTGGTGTTTTTTTCCTGTTTGCATTTAAAGATTAAATATTTAGCCAATAATACTAAAGAGTTTATTATGTGTACATTGTTGGAATCAGGTATGGTCAAATTGCAGAATGATATAATTGCTTAAGTGAGCTCAATGTTTTCCAACCTTTCTAACTTGTTGTTAATAAAGTTTTTGATACCCATCCGCTTTTACCAAAACTATTCATACTGTGTTCCCCGTCTTGGAAATGTCAATGCAACGGGTTGGGGGTTGTAACCGATTAAAAGTCATGATGAACATTACATTTGACCCGCGTCATGATAAAGTGGTTTGTATGTCATATGCGACCAGCGTAGCTTGGAGCAGCATGTGTAGTCGTGTATATGGCATAAGACCCATTTTGGCATGACGCGGTTCATTAAGCTGTTTATCAATAACAAAGTACACAAGTGAATACATGATCAAGCACTATGTTATTGTGTTTGTTTGTGTGTTGCTGTTCTTTATGTTGGTCCTATACGCAGCATATGAAACATATGTGTACTTTTAATGCATAGTTGCACTTATAATCTCCCTCTGGTCTCACGGTCAGGTAAGCATGCTCCCCCGTAATAGTTTCATACAAATTAACAACAACATCGTCAATAACATCACGATAAATATGTATGGTCACCACAGGAATTTGGTTGTTAAGTGTGTTATAAAAATAACAAGTATCGATATCATATTCCGCCCTATTTGATGGTATGTTTACCGATTAAAGTGAGTTAAACCAATTTTAGCGTCGCTCTGGGAAAAAAGGGCTTATTTATGTGCGTAAATTGTCTTCCGTGATAGGCATGTGCAGTCCGCACAGGCTAATCAGGGAGGACACTTTCCGCCCAAACTGGATTTTCGTTACGTCTTTAAACGAAAAATATCATCGCGGAAAGCGTATACCATGCGGAATGCAAAAGCTAATTAGGGACGACACTTTACGCCCATGCATTAACCCTTTGAGCGCTGGAACCGGATTTTGAAGGCCTTTGCGAACAGTTTGAATCCAGATGAGACGCCACAGAACGACATTTTAGCAGACGACAAATTTCCCAGCATGCAAAGGGTTAAGCCCAGTTTTCCCCGAACGAGGTTCATATGATGATGCATTAATGTATTTTTCTTTGGTTACATTTCAAGCAATAGTTTAACTCGCCTATGTTAACCTTGCAATGACCGTATGCATTTATATATTAAAGATCAGTAATACGAATTAATTTATTTTCGTAGTGGAAACGATTGTAATCGATTTAAGTGTACTTCACTATGTACAACGTTATGATGTCATTAAACTCGTGTATAGCTTGCACGAACAAAACCGATTACTAATGTACACCCCCTGTACGTCGATAATCCAAACTGAGTAGGATAATTCAAACTGAAGAAAAAAAAGGCGACATAAATAAAGACTCCAGTCATTTATTTCTAAGAAAACGTGTATTTAAGGTAAGTTGTGACATAATAAACGTTTATTTTTGATAAAATGTTATTTGTCGGATACAATGCGCTTATAAACTCAGAACAATTAAAAACAATTACGTCAAAATAACATGAATATGTTTGAAAATCTGGAAAAAGTAAAGGAAATTGTCGAAAGATTTAGGCCAAAAACAAGTATAATCGAATGTTTTTAATGTTTTAATGCTTGGACTTATGTATTAACCTTTCAAATATGTATGTACAAAATTTGATTGGCGTAAATGCTCGAAAACGCAATATATTCGTATTTGTTTGGGACAAGAATATACAAATTGGATAATGACCTAACTAGTGTATGGATAATTCCAGACTATTTTGAGTTTGGTTATTATCCACAGAAATGTTCATATCAGTTTGGATTTATCCATAAACTTTTATACCCGTCCTGCAAACACATGATTTTAACACAGAAACACACTAGGTGTTAAAAGTAAAATTTTAAAGGACATTCATGATATAATTTGGCATATCTCTGTTAAAGTTTCGTTCGCTCTTTTGTCAATTAACGTGTAAATAATTTAACACATAGGTCGCATTTAATGAAAATTAGCATTTTTCGAAGACAAATTTATCGTTTTTAACTAGAAAACTATTAAATCGTTGCAAATCTAAAAACTCATGTGTGCGTCCAGACATTCATTATCAGATGTGTAGAACAAATACGTCCTTATAGTTACTAAATTATCAAAAATGATAAAATAATCAACTACCTTTCAGTTTCATTTTCAGTTTCGGCCAACATTTTTTTCTTCAGTTTGAATTATCCAACTCAGTTTGGATTATCGACGTACAGGGGGTGATGTAGGAAACAATATAAGCGTATACTGTATGCCGAAAGATTTCACGAGCACTATGACAATGTTGTCGAGCTTTAAAATATAGATTTGTAAGTCCAAACAATCGTTACCATTGAGAATGTTTACCATTAACAATATTTATAATTTATAATATTTACAATAAACGGTAAAGAGGGCACATTTAAAGTAAAAAAGTCAAAATTATGTATTCGTGTCATTGATATTAACCACGTTGTATTCAATTTTGTAAAGGTTAACTTAAATCATGTACAAACAAACCTAGTATATGATAAGGAATTGCAACGTGAGCCGTATAAAACCATTGCACGCACATGAAAGGAAAAGGAACACTGAAATATTCCCATGGTGATCCTATCGTATACATCTGCGTGTAAATGCCTGGTCAAGTCTAGACGCCTTCAAAGAAAAGAGGAAATGGGCCTTTAAAACATGAACTAAAACAAAACTTGTTACGCAAACGAGAGCAACTTACAATCAGGAAGATCCTTGTTCACATCATATCCCTTTTCTATTCACCACGCCTATTGTCCTTTGTCGTAGTATGATGGTACACACATACTTGAGACCATCAAGTAGTATAACAAACAACAAAGTAGTCAACTTGGCATATTTATAAAAAGTGTCAAACGAAGAATGCCGTGTGTGTTTGCTTTTACGTGTTTACATAGTGTATTCACTGTTTAAAACCTCATGTTAGTGAATGGATTTCTTAAATATAACTTGCAATAAAAAATCGTTATGAAATACATTTCATGCACAATGATGCAAAAGTATGTGTCAGTCTTGAAATCTACGATAGTTACAGGTGTTATAAACGTGTTAAAAACTAAACCGTGTATGAGCCAATATTCTGAGTTTTTATGACTTATCATGGACATAAAAAATGAGTCAAGAAACGTCATTTTCTGACGAATTAGATTTTGAAACTGGAAGTTGCGATAATGTCCAAGGTGATTGTAACACTCTTAGTCGCTTGGTGAATGGTCACGGTGATAATGAAACAAAGGATAACCCTGTTAGAACATCTTTGAAGGTATATCAATTGTTGCTATCGTAGCAAAATTGTTTTAAATCCAATCACAGTACATGCGCTATTGATATAACACCCCAATCGGTTAACCTAAGTGGTGTTTTCCAACCTTGTTGAAACAGAAAACAAGCTCAGTAAAGTGTTGTCATTTTGTCAATTCTCATGACGTCATTTCAAGTATTTTTTTAGAAACGTTATTTAGTAACGTCAAATAATTCTGATATTTTTAATGACGCCATTTGATGTTAAGTATTTATTTTACCAATTCCATTGGGACTAAAGAACAGCAGAAATGCTTAAAATGATTTAAAACATATACTTAATGTATCAATTAAGTGTCGAATGTAGACAAAACTGAACCATTCCTCAAGCTCGTGATTTAGGTTTTCTAAGCCTCGCGTATCTGTAGTCAGCCCTTACATAGTAATCTATTTGTCGAACACGTGGTTATGTTAATTGCACCGAAATAAAAAGAGTTGTATGGGGGTTTGAATTAATTTACGTCAAAATAATGAAATCCATTGAAATGTTTTAAATCAGGCGTCATGGAATAATTGTTCAATTTAATGCAATTATTTGGGTCCCAAACCTGTAAAATTCTTACTTGATCTCATATACTGTGTTCAATATTCGACTACACATGCAATAACTGCAGTTTAAAACAATCAGTAAATGCTTGAAAACACAAGTGGACAAGAAGTTTACCGTTATGATCAACACTGTATCACTTAACTGTTCTTAAATACACTTTTCCGCCCAATGCTTTCAGTAAAGTGATTAATTAAGTGACCAAAGCCTGTTTGTATAATATTCTTGTTTTGCCACACACGTCAAATGTTTGAATTAGTTGTACGTGTTTCCTTTCTCTGTCCAACATCCTTGTTCCAAATCATTACAATTCCGATTTCCTCTCTGATTTGCGTCGTTCTTTTAAGGCCTAGTTGAGGCATGTCTGGCCCCTCCAATTTTTATTCTATGAAATGTTTTGATCCCCCTCCCATAATATACCTTACCGTATATAATTTTTGTTCTTAGCTTACTTATCAATGGTTAACTTTACTTTTTACAAATAAATGGTTTATTTTACGGTTTACTTATCAATGGTTTACTTTACTGTTAACTTATCAATCGTTTACATTACTGTTTTCCAATCAATGGTTCACGTTACTGTTTTCCTATCGATGGCTTATTTTACTTTTAACTTATCAATGGTTTACTTAACTGTTTACTTATCAGTGGTTTACTTTACTGTTCACTTATGAATGATTTACTTTACTATTAACTAATCAATGGTTTACTTTACTATTTACTGATCAATTGTTTACTTTACGGTTTCTTTATCAATGGTTTACTACACGTTGTATTTATCAATGGTTTACTTTACTGTCTCTTTATCAATGGTATACATTACCGTTTATTTGTTATTGGTTAACTTTACTGTTAATTTTATATAATTGTTTACTCCACTTTTTAAATACCCATGGTTAACTTATCAATGATTTACTTTACTATTAACTTTTCAATGGTTTACTTTACTATTTACTGATCAAAAGTTTACTTAACTGTTTCTTTATCAATGGTTAACTACACGTTGTATTTTTCAATGGTTAACTTTACTAACTATTTATCAATGGTATACTTTACCGTTTATTTGTAATTGGTTTACTTTAGTGTTTATTTATATAATTGTTTACTCCACTTTGTACATACCAATGGTTTGCTTTACTTTTAATTTATCAATGGTTTACTTTACTGTTTACTTATTAATGGTTAACTTAAATGTTGACTTGTGAATGGTTTTTATTTTACTGTTTACTTATCAATCTTTTACTTTACTCTTTACTCATCAATTCTTTACTTTACTCTTTACTAATTAATTGTTTACTTTACCGTTTGTTTATCAATGGTTTACTTTACTGTTTACTTGTTGTTGGTTTACTTTCCTATTGACTTTTTAGGGTTTACTTAACTGTTTACTTATCAATAGTTTACTTTACTGTTTACCTATCAATGGTTTACTTAACTGGTTACTTATGAATAATTTCCTTTACTGTTTACCTATCAATAGTTTACTTTACTGTTTCCCTATCAATGGTTTACTTTACTGTTGACCTATCAATGGTTTACTTTACTGTTAACCTATAACAAGTTTACTTTACTGTTAACTTATCAATAGTTTTTTTTACTGTTTACCTATCAATAGTTTACTTTACTTTTTCCCTATCAATGGTTTACTTTACTGTCTACCTATCAATGGTTTACTTTACTCTTAACCTATCAATGGTTTACTTTACTGTTTACTTTTCAATTGTTTTCTTTACTGTTTACCTATCAATAGTTAACTTAACTGTGTCCCTATCAATGGTTTACTTAACTGTTTACTGTTCCCTTTCTCTGTATATGTGTATTGGTTGCACTGTGAATACAGCGCGGTACCCATGAACAGGGACATAATTTGTGGGGGTGGTCAAATAAAGTTTGAGAAAACGAGGCATTTTAATATGTAAAAATACATCACTAATATCTTACTGCATAATACACATAATTGCGAATGTTGGATATTTGTAAAAAAAACTAATTTACTGTATTATCAATTTTCAGAAGGCCAAAGAAGTCATTGAAGAGAAACTAAGCGATGCCAAGGGAGAACTAAAGCGTATCAAAAGCAATGGCTACACTAACGACCTGAACAAATGCACGGGTGTGTGTAGCGGTGATGCTGAAACAAACTTGTATACCTCAAACACAGACCGTTGTAGTGACAAAAGCGGTTCAACGGGAGATCAGAAATGTATTGAAGACATTCACAGAAAGTGTGTGACAGTGAGTGCGCGCAAAGGTCATGAGTCTGACACAAACCATCTAAGACAATGCAAACACGCATCAGGTCAACCGTCGCGATTTCGGACTCACATTCGCGTGTTTGTGTCAATTTTTGTGCTTGGCGTTTTGACCGGTGCCGCTGTGATATTAGCATTAAAACTTATAACTGGCAATTCACGAGGTAAGCTATTAAAAACATACCAATGAGCCTCGCTCTTGGATAGCGGGGCTTTATGCATGTGCGTAAAGTGTCGTCCCAGTATGGCCTGTTCAGTCGTCACAAGCTCATCAGGGACGACACTTTACGCTTTTATGGTATTTTTCGTTTAAAGAAAGTCTCATCTTGGCGAAAATCACGTTAAGGTTGGAAAGTGACGTCTCTGATAAGCCAGTGCGGACTGCTATGGCTAATCTAGACGACGCTTTACGCTCATGCATTATGCCCCCTTTTCCCTAAGCGAGGCTCAAATCTTTACTTAAACAATGTCACAATATACTTGTTTTACAAGAAGACTATACCTGCGATTATAACAAATGTTTTTTTATCATTCATTTGATATAAAAGGACATACACGGATATTGACGTTGTATATTCATATGTTTTTGTTGATAGACATCCATGCATATTAAAGTCACATTTCTGATTTCATCTAACATATTATTCTAGTATAAATATTTGATTTAATAATTAAATTATAGTTAGATCGGAGGTTGTAGCTGAATTCGATCTACCTTAGTTTTCCCGCCTTATTACACATCTTATTGTTATGGTATGAAGATTGTGTGTTATTCATGGAATTGTTTATAGCACGTGTTCATATGTCTAACAACGATAATAGGTGTTTGATTGGAGCTTTACTCCTTAACAGGTATCGACACTATTAGGCATTGATTCAGATGACAAGTGCTCATACATTTCATGACAAATATTGTGATGAAACGTTTACTGGACATAAGGAATGTCTGCTGATAAATATATGAAATTCTCTGTCTGTGAATTGTTTGTACTTTAAAATTATTGACGTGTATTTATCAGACCGTGTATATTCATAGATTTTCATACTTGACTTCCTACGGATTGTCTACTACCAAAGTCTTCAGTTATATAATGATTTTGTTTCTTCGAAGTATACACTTTATATTTGCATGGATCTATTTGTAGGATGTAATATTCCATGCGAACATATTCAGATAACGTTTTTCTCTATTTCTTTTCAGATTCAGCAACAAGTTCTAACAAAAATGTATCTTCATATTATTCGCCAGGTAGATATACATCTTTTAATAAGAAATAATGAAAATATGCATTTTTTTTATACCAAAGCCTTCAACATTGACATTTAAATAAGTGTACATGTGTGAAAATCTGCTGTAGTCTTTTTTATGTATAACACCATATGACACGCGCCGAAACATCACACAACCATTGTCTAGCGTATTGTTTACATTTTCGGCACAATGCTACAATATATGATAAACACAAATTCGAAATGCAATGCATAACATTATTAACGAAACATCGTTCATCATAAAATACTCATAACTAAACGTCGCCTTTGCTTAATCTTCATAAACAATGTCACGAGGATGAAAATAGTAATATTACAATGGTATGACCCAGTTTAGCTTAAGACCAATGACGTGAATAAATCCGACAAATCACTGTATTGTATTTGTTTATAAGTGATTGTTTTAACGCGATATATAACGCCTAGACAATTCGATTATATATAGGCCTTAATCTGTAAAGGAAACATATCAATGGAGGCTAAACACACATGAAGGCTATGAACCTCGATCTGGGAAAACTGGGCGTAATGTATGCGCGTAAAATGTAGTCCCGTTAAAGCCTGAGCAGTCAGCACAGGCTTATCAGAGGCGCCACTTTCCGTTTAATTATTTTTTATTCGTTAGAAGGAGGTCTCTTTTTAACGAAAATCCAGTCTAGGCGTAAAGTGTCGTCCCTGATTAGCCTGTGCGGACTGCACATGCTATTCTGGGACGACACTTCACGCACATGCATTAAGCCCAGTTTTTACAGAACGAGTTTCATCAAGTGATGTGGAATGTTTTTAAACTGGAACAAGGCTACTTAAACACTCAATCTTGTAATCCGTTTATCTTGCCTGCCGCATAGTGAGATGAACAGATGTACCGCACTGAACTCACCGATACGGCGCTATTGCAATAAGCACGTTTAACGAATAATCGCTATTAGAATCCTTACTTCATCTCATACAAGAACTATGATTTTAACGGGAAGAGCGAAGCATGAATTGATATTTCGTAAAAACAGGAACACGGATAGATAAATACATACACAAAGAAGGTTTTCCTCATTTAGAAGAAACTAGATTTTTAATACTATTTGGTACATATTTAACACCAATTTACATGTATTTGTACTTGTCTTTAAATGTTGCATCTTTACACATCCAATGCATAGTCATAAGTTACTATTTATATAATTCCCGTATATAAGAATCTTTAAAATAACTGGTTTATATACATTTTGAAAACCATTCAATTGTGGTAATGGTTTTCAAAAATGTAAGAAACATTTGAACAAGTTTTTTAATAGAACAGCAGGAGTTAACGCATATTGTTGCTATTATATTAAAATATTCACACTAAAGTATTAGAGCAAACACATTTTGATAATTGTATTTGTAGTATGCGTGTGAATTTAAAGTGTAGTGTCACCTCGTTATGCAAAGGCTTACAATTTCTTATTTTAGACGTGTGTGATAGACCCACGCAACATTTTAGTGGCGATCATTATATTTCCATTTAATAAACTGTAAATCATAATTATTCTTTATTTGTTTTTATTTATTTTTTATGATTGCGTGGGTTAACCGGTCACTTATTCCTCATTTTTTTTTCAAAATGAGAAATCAACGAATTTACGTTAGTAAGTTTTTGAAAAGCCACGAAATTTAATATCTACGAAAATAAATATTTATACAGTAATAAAACACTGTTGTAAGATCACTATATTTTCAGAATTATGGCTTATTGAGGGAACCCTCGATCTCAGACAAGATTTTAAACCGGACCTGAACGATCCAACATCTGAGTTATACAGAAACACATCACTGGCGTTTATTGCTGAAGTGAGTAAAATAAACATATCATATACACAGAGATTCAATATAGAAGTTCTAAGACTAAATTCAGTCATAGATGTGATATACTATATATCTCCTGAACGCGTTTAAGCGAGTCATAATGAATATACATATAGCATCGTTATGGGAAAGTGGGCTTAAAGCATGTTCGTTAAGTTTGGGACGACACTTTGCGCATGCATTAAGCCCAGTTTTCCCAGAACGAGGCTCGTCTATCTGTTAGTCCTTACTGAAAGCAACAGAATACTGATTCAATTGCATTTACAACACAGGACAATACACATTACACAAAACGGAAACATGTATTGACATTGCAACACAAAAGTTCGAGATATGACATTTCTTACCATATCATATACAATGACGAATATTTTATGTTTTCACATATATTTTGCAGATGGATAGGATTATGTCCACGAGTCCGTATGCGTTTGCGTATGGGGGAACGGAATTACTAAGCTTTAGGTAAAATTTCTTTGTTTCTTAATGGCATTTGTTACTTTAGAAAAAAGCATATCTGCGTGTTTGCCGATAAACATCCATATCGGTACGTGCACATACTGTCAAGTATTTTGTAGTATTGACATACTTTCTTTTCTTAATTAGTTAGTATCATGTCAGATAACTGAAGATAAACGAGAACAGGTTAAATTAGCTGACATATCCAAAGTGATTTGTATCTCGATTTACACATCAATATGTTACGCTAGTAAACATGACATCTGCTATTTAGTATTTCCGATTGGAAAATATATTGCATGTGAGATTGCGTATATTTTCATTTGATCCATCAGCGTATATGATCACATTCCTTAATGTGCATTCTTTTGCAGTCCTGGAAGTATAAAATGCCAATTTCGGATGAGAAATAAGGATACAAAGGTAAAACGTTTGCCCGAGCCTGACCAATACACCGCAGTAGTTGCGAGGCATATCCGAGATGTGTCGAAGACCTCACGATTGCCTATAGACGAATCAACCATCACACTGCAAGGTAACGATAATCATATGAGCCTCGGTCTGGTANTGGAATCACTCAAAAACAACAGATCTGAAAATCAAACAATTTCATCAAACAACATGGAATCACTCAAAAACAACAGCTCTGAAAATCGAACAATTTCATCAACCAGCATGGAATCACTCAAAAACAGCAGCTCTGAAAATCAAATAATTTCATCAACCAACATGGAATTACTGAAAAAGAACAGCAGCTCTGAAAATCAAACAATTTCATCAACCAACATGGAATTACTGAAAAAGAATAGCTGCTCTGAAAATCAAACAATTTCATCAACCAACATGGAATTACTGAAAAAGAACAGCAGCTCTGAAAATCAAACAATTTCATCAAACAACATGGAATTACTGAAAAATATCAGCTCTGAAAATCAAACAATTTCATCAAACAACATGGAATCACTCAAAAACATCAGCTCTGAAAATCGAACAATTTCATCAGCTAACGTGGGATTACTAAAAAACAACAGCTCTAAAAATCGAACAATTCCATCAACCAACGTGGAATACCTCAAAACCAACAGCTCTGAAAATCGAACAATTCCATCAACCAACGTGAAATTACTCAAAAACAACAGCTCTGAAAATAAAACAATTGCATCGACCAACGTGGAATTACTCAAAAACAACAGCTATGAAAATCGAACAATTCCATCAACCAAAGTGGAATTACTCAAAAACAACAGCTCTGAAAATCAACCAATTCCATCAACCAACGTAACAAACACGACTTCAAAGTATGAAGCTCTGCAATCAACAATAAGGTATGATTCTTCAACCGTTTTGACGAAATATCCAAACGGTTTAAACAATAAAACCGAACTGTCGAATATTGTACCAGTTTATAAAACGCAGACTGGAGAAGAAAATACAGAGAAAAATTTAAAGAAAACCAAAAAGCAACTCCAGTTGAAGTCGAAGAGTATTGAATCATTGAACAACAAAACCAAGAATATGAATGAAAAAGCAAATTCTGTTTTGCCAAATGATGACGTAATCAGAAGTAACTCCATGCGCTTACCGGACCAAGATCCCATAACCGAAAATAGTTTACAAACAAAGGATAAAAATGTAAATAATATTGATTCAAAATCTGGATGGCTGCAAACGACGGAAATATACAGACAGGCAACATCCAAAGTGGAATCTACCAAAGTACTCACGATATGGTCAAGCACAAGTAAGATTCAGTTTTCGTGAATTCGGAATAATTCGACTTTCTGTTGCTATGTATCTCTGGTCAGTAAATACATGTACTTTATATGATGCATTTTATGCAGTGGTTGAATGGTAGCTACGCATGATGTTGTATAAATATTTTATAACTTTATAAGTAATATATTATTTATTATGGACGTCGTAAATATGTATAATATATCTTGATATATTGCATGATTGTTTATAGCTTATACTCGATGTAGTATAACTCTTAAATAATTGACCTGATAATAAAATAACATTTAATAATTACTTCGATTGAAGCGAAAAAAAAAACACATTTTTGTTTAAAAAAATATTTGAATTACCACGGATAATGCCTTTATGCTTTGGGAACATAAACTATGCAATTCTTTTTAAAGCATACTGTCATCGTTTGAATAAGTTTTTCATTATACTATCTGTATAAAGTCGCAAATGCCGATTGTTGAGTGTAAAACGGTTGTATCTGCTTTAGGTTTCTATAAGAGATAAAAAAATCTCACACTGAACCCTCGATTATCGCTTCAAACACACCGTTTATTTAATAGTCATGAATAAAAGTCACAGGTGTCAGGTCAATTGTTTCAGAGCTTAAGGTTGCTTTTATATACAACATATATTTTAAATATATATCAATGTAGAAATTAAACCTTCGGCAAATGAAGCCACTCCAGTCGTTGCAGCAATGGCGTCTGTTAACACTACGATGTATACTACATTGAATCTTATAGAAACTAAAACATCAGGTAAAACATCCTAATTATAAGTAATCAACACAATTGTATCATCCACTTGTGTACGTATGAGACCTAAATCCTTATACGAAGACACGTGTAACATTGACTTTTGTCGACCTGCATATCTTTTGTTGTTGCATTTGTTTTGTTGGTATGTTTATTAAATATTTTAACAACAAATTGGCGCTCTCATACCAATTTAAACATTTATTCATATTCAGTGAGATTAATGATAAAATAAATAAAAAATCAATTTAATTGACTTAACGTTAGCAAAACAAATTTTATAGAAAAATATTTTGTAACAATATTGTTACGAGACGAGATCAGTGTTTTTTAACACGTTTTACAGTCAAGTATTTCGGGAATATTACTGCAAGGAGATTAACTATATAATACTTATTTATTTTCGTACCAATCCTGCTCTAATATTGATTGTAGTGTGCATGATTGATATACAGAGCAGGTGTCAAAAGAACGAATTCTATTTTAACTACAGTCAAGGACGATCCCCCGGTCGCCAACGCTGGGAAGGACGTTGACGTCAAGGAGTCAGGTGGGCCTGTAACGTTAGATGGGTCGAAGAGTTCCGACGATAACGCCATTGTCAGTTACCAGTGGAGTCTGGTCTCGCCAGAGGGTGTGCAACTGGATATTCAGGGATTGAGGACATCGGTTGCCAGGGTAATTAAGTTGGCGCCAGGGATGTACACGTTTGGATTAACAGTCACTGATACTGCTGGACAGAAATCAATCGACTATGTAGCCGTTACAGTCGAGAAAGGTGGGCATGTATGCAAGTTAACTTAATATTAAGAAAAGAATTGAGTAAATATAGGGCTAAAATGTGCAAGTGCAACACAGATTTAAATATAAATAATAAAAAAAAGTGAAACTTCATTTGAACCAGCAAGAGAAAACATGACAATAGCAGGTGGGCCTTTATTTTCCAGATTTTAAACTTCAGAAATGAATACGAATTTTTGTATTTTAGAAATTCATATAATATTATCTACACTTAATATGTATTCACGCGTGGGTGCGAAACGATACAATAGGCTTTTATCCAGTAAAAATATATGTGATATCGTGTTCTTGTTCTACATTTCAGAAAATACCATTGCTACAACAATGGCAGGTATGTGTGAGTGTTTATTCGTTTTTTTTTCTATAAGAATGTTGACGGTCAATTTAATCTAAAAGTAGAAATATGTTCGTAGTACATACAGATGCCCCAACATTCTGCCGATTGTCACACAACGCAGCTTATATAATTAAAAGAAGACAACTTGCTCATTATTTTCTGTATAAAGATTTCTCACTAGATCAATAATATTTGAATTTAATGGTTAGTGCGAGACAAATAACAGATTGTATAAGTTTGATAAAAATAAAAGAGCAAAACTATGTATGATGTCGTGAAATATTGTATTGCCAAGATGCTGATCAAATTGTTTCTCAAAGATGGGGAAACATTTGAACTCTAGAGATCGCCACTAGTCTGTTATGTATGGCAATGGCCCAATCGCCCGTACAATAAATGATTAAAACTGGGGTCATCTCCTTGGAATCGTCATGCAAAACATCGGGATTTTATCAATTAATTAAAAGTGTTATCTTCAGCCGCAATACTTGTTGAATAACAATGGACAAATGTCAATAATCTAGCAGTTATATATGTTTGGTTACATGCGACACAAAATTCCGACAAACAAAAGGACGGACAAGGACACATGTTATATCCCCTCTCCATCAAAGTTGTTGCATAACAAGTATTGATGTTCAGTAAAACCTTCTATTGATTTGAGTCTCGTTCTATGAAAATTGTGCTTCAGGGACGACACTTTCCGCCTTAACTGGAATTTTGCTAAAAAAAACATCCTATAAACAAAATATTCCATAAAAGCGGAAAATGTCGTCCCTGATTAGCCTGTGCGGACTGTACTGGCGAATATGGGACGAAACTTAACGAACATGCATGCTGCCCTAGTTTATCCAGAACGAGGCTCAATAAGTGCTTGTTTCAGACACCTGCCTGCCGGTGTCGTTTAAAGCATGCAGCTCGCGCGGGTTTACCCACACAGTTTTTCCTAACCTCCTTGGACAGCTGAACGAGGCGGAAGCAGAAAGTTACTTCACGTCTGCAGCCAAAAGCATCGTAAATCAATTGTGCCAGGAGCACGCACTGACGTATCTGTGCTCTCTGTATTTCCCAAAGTGTGACCTGGAAACTGGCTTGCTGTCTCTCCCATGCCGT
>VMBQ01011198.1:7939-22463 GCA_007657795.1 Dreissena rostriformis | reverse complement strand
CTGATGGCCCTCTTGTTTTAGTACATATACTATTGGGTTCCAGTTTATGCTTTGTTGTACATTTCAGAAGATATTTGCAGTTAGTGTTATATTTCAAATTTAGTGAATTGGTATATACATCTGAATTTACTGTTACAGAAACATAGCTTGGACAAGTTGGTAAGAAGTAGACAATTTATGTCTGTTGAACAATGTCAATAAAATGATTCTTTCTTGCCTGATCACCCTGACTATGGTTTTCTGTCATCTGTAAAATGAGGTAATCTCTTGTGCTTGTGTTTGCCAGTTTCTTACGGTTTCAGCCACCATAGTGTATAATCAATTAATATGTTTCTTATGTTATATTAATGAGTTTATATATTTTAAGAACAAAACTTAAAAAACTTATGACTTTTTAATCTGTTCATAATCATTGTTTTAGATAATCACCTTCACATAGTCTTCTTTCAGTGAAAAAAGTAATTATTGAGGTAACATTATTGACTGCATGACCTGCTTAGTAGTTTAGAAGTGAACTTAATCTGAACCCTTAAAAGATCTGTGTCAGGCATTGATGGGTCTAATGCCATATTTGGCCAGCATAGCTCCAGACCAGTCTGTACATTTGCAGCTACCCTGTCAGTTGTAAAGTCACGCTTTCATTAGCATACAAGGTTGCTCCAAACCAGATTGTGTAATCACGGCATAAGACCCATTACCGCATAACGTGGCTCAAACTCATCAAATACCTGATACCCAAACCTGCACCTACCTCGCAGTATGAGCCTGCATCACTGGTACATGTACATTTCTGTTGCCAGGGACGCTTGCATGTGCCACGTTATTCTACACGATCACCATCGGCGGGGCGGTCCTGCTGTACTTCAGCTACACGTCGCTCCATGGCTGCGACACCAACAAGATATTCATCCTGGTCAATGCCGGCCTCTGTGCTTTACTCTCCTTCCTTACTCTGCTGCCTATCACTCAGAAATGTGAGTTATGCATACACACAAAAAATTGAGCCACATTCTGGAAAAAAATGGGCTTGATGCATGTGCTTTGAGTGTACTCAGACTTGATGCATGTGCTTTGAGTGTACTCAGACTTGATGCATGTGCTTTGAGTGTACTCAGACTTGATGCATGTGCTTTGAGTGTACTCAGACTTGATGCATGTGCTTTGAGTGTACTCAGACTTGATGCATGTGCTTTGAGTGTACTCAGACTTGATGCATGTGCTTTGAGTGTACTCAGACTTGATGCATGTGCTTTGAGTGTACTCAGACTTGATGCATGTGCTTTGAGTGTACTCAGACTTGATGCATGTGCTTTGAGTGTACTCAGACTTGATGCATGTGCTTTGAGTGTACTCAGACTTGATGCATGTGCTTTGAGTGTACTCAGACTTGATGCATGTGCTTTGAGTGTACTCAGACTTGATGCATGTGCTTTGAGTGTACTCAGACTTGATGCATGTGCTTTGAGTGTACTCAGACTTGATGCATGTGCTTTGAGTGTACTCAGACTTGATGCATGTGCTTTGAGTGTACTCAGACTTGATGCATGTGCTTTGAGTGTACTCAGACTTGATGCATGTGCTTTGAGTGTACTCAGACTTGATGCATGTGCTTTGAGTGTACTCAGACTTGATGCATGTGCTTTGAGTGTACTCAGACTTGATGCATGTGCTTTGAGTGTACTCAGACTTGATGCATGTGCTTTGAGTGTACTCAGACTTGATGCATGTGCTTTGAGTGTACTCAGACTTGATGCATGTGCTTTGAGTGTACTCAGACTTGATGCATGTGCTTTGAGTGTACTCAGACTTGATGCATGTGCTTTGAGTGTACTCAGACTTGATGCATGTGCTTTGAGTGTACTCAGACTTGATGCATGTGCTTTGAGTGTACTCAGACTTGATGCATGTGCTTTGAGTGTACTCAGACTTGATGCATGTGCTTTGAGTGTACTCAGACTTGATGCATGTGCTTTGAGTGTACTCAGACTTGATGCATGTGCTTTGAGTGTACTCAGACTTGATGCATGTGCTTTGAGTGTACTCAGACTTGATGCATGTGCTTTGAGTGTACTCAGACTTGATGCATGTGCTTTGAGTGTACTCAGACTTGATGCATGTGCTTTGAGTGTACTCAGACTTGATGCATGTGCTTTGAGTGTACTCAGACTTGATGCATGTGCTTTGAGTGTACTCAGACTTGATGCATGTGCTTTGAGTGTACTCAGACTTGATGCATGTGCTTTGAGTGTACTCAGACTTGATGCATGTGCTTTGAGTGTACTCAGACTTGATGCATGTGCTTTGAGTGTACTCAGACTTGATGCATGTGCTTTGAGTGTACTCAGACTTGATGCATGTGCTTTGAGTGTACTCAGACTTGATGCATGTGCTTTGAGTGTACTCAGACTTGATGCATGTGCTTTGAGTGTACTCAGACTTGATGCATGTGCTTTGAGTGTACTCAGACTTGATGCATGTGCTTTGAGTGTACTCAGACTTGATGCATGTGCTTTGAGTGTACTCAGACTTGATGCATGTGCTTTGAGTGTACTCAGACTTGATGCATGTGCTTTGAGTGTACTCAGACTTGATGCATGTGCTTTGAGTGTACTCAGACTTGATGCATGTGCTTTGAGTGTACTCAGACTTGATGCATGTGCTTTGAGTGTACTCAGACTTGATGCATGTGCTTTGAGTGTACTCAGACTTGATGCATGTGCTTTGAGTGTACTCAGACTTGATGCATGTGCTTTGAGTGTACTCAGACTTGATGCATGTGCTTTGAGTGTACTCAGACTTGATGCATGTGCTTTGAGTGTACTCAGACTTGATGCATGTGCTTTGAGTGTACTCAGACTTGATGCATGTGCTTTGAGTGTACTCAGACTTGATGCATGTGCTTTGAGTGTACTCAGACTTGATGCATGTGCTTTGAGTGTACTCAGACTTGATGCATGTGCTTTGAGTGTACTCAGACTTGATGCATGTGCTTTGAGTGTACTCAGACTTGATGCATGTGCTTTGAGTGTACTCAGACTTGATGCATGTGCTTTGAGTGTACTCAGACTTGATGCATGTGCTTTGAGTGTACTCAGACTTGATGCATGTGCTTTGAGTGTACTCAGACTTGATGCATGTGCTTTGAGTGTACTCAGACTTGATGCATGTGCTTTGAGTGTACTCAGACTTGATGCATGTGCTTTGAGTGTACTCAGACTTGATGCATGTGCTTTGAGTGTACTCAGACTTGATGCATGTGCTTTGAGTGTACTCAGACTTGATGCATGTGCTTTGAGTGTACTCAGACTTGATGCATGTGCTTTGAGTGTACTCAGACTTGATGCATGTGCTTTGAGTGTACTCAGACTTGATGCATGTGCTTTGAGTGTACTCAGACTTGATGCATGTGCTTTGAGTGTACTCAGACTTGATGCATGTGCTTTGAGTGTACTCAGACTTGATGCATGTGCTTTGAGTGTACTCAGACTTGATGCATGTGCTTTGAGTGTACTCAGACTTGATGCATGTGCTTTGAGTGTACTCAGACTTGATGCATGTGCTTTGAGTGTACTCAGACTTGATGCATGTGCTTTGAGTGTACTCAGACTTGATGCATGTGCTTTGAGTGTACTCAGACTTGATGCATGTGCTTTGAGTGTACTCAGACTTGATGCATGTGCTTTGAGTGTACTCAGACTTGATGCATGTGCTTTGAGTGTACTCAGACTTGATGCATGTGCTTTGAGTGTACTCAGACTTGATGCATGTGCTTTGAGTGTACTCAGACTTGATGCATGTGCTTTGAGTGTACTCAGACTTGATGCATGTGCTTTGAGTGTACTCAGACTTGATGCATGTGCTTTGAGTGTACTCAGACTTGATGCATGTGCTTTGAGTGTACTCAGACTTGATGCATGTGCTTTGAGTGTACTCAGACTTGATGCATGTGCTTTGAGTGTACTCAGACTTGATGCATGTGCTTTGAGTGTACTCAGACTTGATGCATGTGCTTTGAGTGTACTCAGACTTGATGCATGTGCTTTGAGTGTACTCAGACTTGATGCATGTGCTTTGAGTGTACTCAGACTTGATGCATGTGCTTTGAGTGTACTCAGACTTGATGCATGTGCTTTGAGTGTACTCAGACTTGATGCATGTGCTTTGAGTGTACTCAGACTTGATGCATGTGCTTTGAGTGTACTCAGACTTGATGCATGTGCTTTGAGTGTACTCAGACTTGATGCATGTGCTTTGAGTGTACTCAGACTTGATGCATGTGCTTTGAGTGTACTCAGACTTGATGCATGTGCTTTGAGTGTACTCAGACTTGATGCATGTGCTTTGAGTGTACTCAGACTTGATGCATGTGCTTTGAGTGTACTCAGACTTGATGCATGTGCTTTGAGTGTACTCAGACTTGATGCATGTGCTTTGAGTGTACTCAGACTTGATGCATGTGCTTTGAGTGTACTCAGACTTGATGCATGTGCTTTGAGTGTACTCAGACTTGATGCATGTGCTTTGAGTGTACTCAGACTTGATGCATGTGCTTTGAGTGTACTCAGACTTGATGCATGTGCTTTGAGTGTACTCAGACTTGATGCATGTGCTTTGAGTGTACTCAGACTTGATGCATGTGCTTTGAGTGTACTCAGACTTGATGCATGTGCTTTGAGTGTACTCAGACTTGATGCATGTNCAGTGCATTTGTCCCAATGAAATCTTGGCAGAGATTGAAACTGGGTCATATGAGCTCAAAAACTAGGTCACTAGGTCAAATATAAAAAAAACATGTTAAAAGTCTCTTTTTTGGTCCAATCTTCATGAATCAGCTTGCATTTTTTTAGAATAGTCTAGTTTCTTTTGCTCTCAGGTGAGCGCCTTAGGGCCTGATGGCCCTCTTGTTTCATTGTATGTTGTTTTTTTCTGATGCGTTTTGTACTGACTAAGGAACCACCAGGGGAAAGTGGGTTTATATTTTAAAGAAAATTGCATGTAAGCAGCTATGTTTCCTGTATAGACAAATCTGGCCATCATCGTCTCTACAGATGTAAGACTTGTTTGAATATCAATATAATGTTAAAATCAATAGGGGTTTACACAAATGTATAAACAGGTTTAATAATGGTGAATGTGTGCAGAAAGGCATGGCTGGATCATGTCAGACATACTTTTGTTGCTACACTTTGCACAATTCCCCACTTCACTTCTGATTTTATAACAGTTCACAGATATGTGATCAGATATCGCAGGTTTAAAAAAATTAAAACTATATATAGAATTAGTGTATTTGTCTTCAGTCTCGTTCATTGAGACGGTGCAGACACGTATTGCGAGCATCATGAACAACCCGTACGCCATTATCGACCCCAAAGACTACACACTGGAGGAACTGGAGGATCCACATGTAAGCAGTCTTCAATATTCCCATTTGTGAAGTGTTCTGAAAAAACTGGACAAATTGCATGTGCGTAAAGTGTCATCCCAGATTAGCCTGTGCAGTCCGGACAGGCTAATCAAGGACGACACTTTCCGCCTAAACTAGATTTTCGCTAAGAAGAGGCATCATTTAAACGAAAAATTCCATTAAAGCACAAATTGTTGTCCCTGATTAGCCTGTGCGGACTGCACAGGCTAATCAGGGAAGACAATTTACGCACAAGCATTATGCCCAGTTTTCTCAGAACACGACACATTTGAGCTTCTCCCTGGGAAAAATGCATGTGCTTAAAGTGTCATCCCAGATAAGCCTGTGCAGAAGCACAGGCTCATCAGGCATGACACTTTCTGCCTACACTGGATTTTTGTTTAGAAGAGACCTCCTTTAAACAAAAAATTCCAAAAAAGCGGAAAGTGTTGTCCCAGATTAGCCTGTGCAGACTTCACAGGCTAATTCGGTATTAAACTTTATGACTTGCATTAAACCAGTTTTTTCAGAAAGCAGCTCATTTAAAAATTACCATCAGGTGGGATATGTTACCAAACAATTTACTAGAAATAAAGCCTTAAGCAATTTTTACTGGTAACAATAACTTTTAAGAGATGTTGTTTTTTTTATTTGAGGAGTCTACTTTTTTTTATGTAATTTAAGCGACAATATGGCTTCAATTGAATGCTTTGAGGAATTGATGATGTTTTAATCCCCATCGAAGGTCAGGGGATATAGTTTTTGCGTTAATAAGGCATTATCACTTTAGATTGGCCTGGCCAGTGGTCCAGGTGAGGAAATGATATACACCCGACTCAAGAACTCCACCCAGATCTGCCGGCCCACCGTGTTCGATCCTGAACGTGAGATGATAGCAGCCTACACCGGTCTCTTCATCATGTTTGTCATGGCCGTGTATTCTATGTAGGTAGAATTTTAATGAGCTGCATTCTGGTAAAGCTGGGCTTAATGCATGTGCTTAAAGTGTAGTCCCAAATTAGCCTGCGTTGTTGCAAAGGCTAATAAAGGACGACACTTTCCGCTTTTATGGAATTTCTTCTGAACAAAATTAAGTTAATGTGGAAAGTATTGTCCCTGATAAGCCTGTGCAGTCTGCACAGACTAATTTGGTATGACACTTTATGCACATGCAATTGGTCCAGTTTTCTCGAACACTGCTCATTATCTTTATTATCAGTATTTATTTAAACACCGTCAAGTTAAACTGGCCAGGCTGTCTTACAAAATAAAACAAAAAAGGCGTCTTGTAAATTCCATCTGTCCAAATTCAGTCAACAATACATATTCTTACTATTCTTACTACACACTGAGGTCAAATGTTACAAACTTTGATTAAATACATCATGCATCAGGGGGCTTTCAAATGCCCTAATGTAATTGTACATGGTTATCAGGCAGTGAGGCAAATGCAAGACCCATGTCCCTATTGCCAATTTCAAGGTCCCATAAATTCTGTGCACACCACCTTTTAATAGCAGAGTTATCGCCATTTCTTCCTTTAAAATATATTTGTATAAGCTTTTTATGGTAGATTAAATTTAAACTTAGTGGCAAGTATATAGTATTTTTGTTCTTTTTCAGCCTCAACACATCTGGAGATAGTCACAAGCTAGGTCTTCGACATGCTCCGGATGTGGTAAGTACAGATAGGTCCAAACTTAGGTGTTGTAAGATTCTTTCCACTTTTATTTATAAACAATGTGATCATATAACCCTTTTTTTTTCATGGCAATAACAATTTATAATTACTAGTGAAGTTACTCAAAAAATTTCAATCTGGCTTTTGTTGTCAGGGCTTAGAAACTGAATGACAAATTCACATGACTTAAATGTGATGTTGTCGGGAAGCTCAGTTGGTACAGCGCTGTACCACAAATCCGGATTGTGGGTTCAATTCCTGGCCCACCGCACAACTTGTGTGATGATTGGTCATAAAGTTATTTCTACAACATTCTTCCCCTACCCCTGATACCCGTATAGTGTTTTTCAGTTGCTTGCATAAGGATGTGCACATAGTTAAGTTAGTACTGGTAATCCAGCTTAACGGCACTGGTAAACCAAGTTAACCAGGAAAAGTGTGATTAGTTAACTGACTGCAGTGACAGGACTTAAATACCTTAAAGTTTCGAAATGGCAAAAAACGAAATCAAACAAACAAATCCTGTGATGTTTCTTTTTGCAGACAGAGAATACATTTGACTGCTGCTGCTGTTGTAAGGTTAGAAAAAGTAAGTTATCTTAACCATCTTTGTTCCTGTAATTATCAATATGAGTATAGCTCTGGGCAAACATGATTATTGTATTTGTGTAAAATTTTGTCCCAGACTAGCCTGTGCAGTCCGCACAGGCTAATCAAGGATGACTCTTTCCGCCCAAACTGGATTTTTTGCTAAGAAGAGACTTTTCAAAACAAATGCGGAAAGTCTTGTCCCTGATAAGCTTGTGCGGACTGCACAGGCTAATCTGGGACGACACTTTACGTACATGCATTAAGCCCAGTTTTCCCATAGTGTGACTCATATCTATAAAAAGTGAAGTAATTGAAAGAGACAGCATAGTTTCCTCTGATAATGTCCACACGCATAGAAATAATAACCATTTTTTATTGTTTATAATACAAAAAATAAGAATATGATATAAATTATTTCATTTTAATTGTCTCATACAATACAAATTGTGAATCACGTTTATTGTTCTTAAGACAGAAGCCAGGATTTATAGCAAACAAAAGTCCCTTTAGCCATATGTTGTTGTTTTTTCAAAGTAAACCATGCTTATCTTGGCCGAATTCTAAATAACAATAATTAAACAAATGTTTGAGACAAGCATTTTAAGACGTATATTTCATTTGTACCCATTTACTTCTTTGACAAATGTTGTTTTCCACTGATACACTCAGTAACAAACATTTCATGTTATTGTTAAAATAAGTAAATATAAAATTTATGATTAAATCCTTTTCCCACATTTCACACCTTAACAACAGATCGGAATATAAATACATGTAGTATGTTTATCCTAAAATAACTTGGCAGGAAAAATATATACTTATCACATGGGAAGTAACTCAGATCAGACATGTTGGCCATAGGAATTTTGCATGTATGGATCATCAGTAGACATATTGCAGGTATGGATCATCAGTAGACATTTTGCATGTATGGATCATCAGTAGACATATTGCATGTATGGATCATCAGTAGACATTTTGCATGTATGGATCATCAGTAGACATGCNATCTTTAACCACAAAGCACACAGCTTTGATATTTGATATGTGACAAAGATTGTTCAAATCATGCCACTAGGCAAGCTCATTTCACAGGTGAGCGATCTAGGGCCATCTTGGCCCTCTTGTTTTTGCATATTTTGTGTTATTGTAACATATTTTTATCAATATATTACAATTTAACACATTTAAATATTTGACAAAATCGTACAGTCTCACTTTAAAGGAAGTCTTTTCTAAACACAAAATCCAGTTTATGCAGAAAGAGTCATCCCTGATTAGCCTTTGCAGAATTCAGAGGACCATTTTAAGAAGTATATTTCATGTGTACCAATTTAACACACCAGTATTAAAATCAGTTAAAAACATATAAATTTTTTTTTAATAAGTTAAGGTATATGATATAATAATTTTCCTACATGTCACATTTTTAAACAGATTGGACTATAAATACATGTAGTAAGGTAATCCTAAAATAACGATAGGAAACATATACTTATCACATGAGAAGTAAATCAGGTCAGACATGTTTGCCATAGGAATTTTTTAGGCCTGGATCATCAGTAGACATTAAAAAAAAAAATAAGATATGCTCTGTGAAAACTGGGCTAAATTCATGTGCATAAAGTTTTGTGCCAGATTAGCCAGTGCAGTCTGCTAAGGCTAATCAGGGACGTCACTTTCCGCTTGTATAGGATTTTTGGTTTGAAGGAAGTCTGTTATAATAGAAAATCCAGTCAAGTCTGCACATACTAATATGGGACAACACTTTACGCACATGCATTAAGCCAGGTTTTCACAGAGCATGTTTTAAATTGCATCCTTTATGTAGGGCATAACCCATCCGAGCATGGTGGCCAGCGTGTGGTGTACAATGAGGCAGACGGTGTCAAGTACAGCTACTCGTTCTTCCACATGGTCTGTCTGCTGTCCATACTCTACGTGATGATGCAGCTCACCAACTGGTACAGGTATGTCTTGCAGGGGCTGCAGTCACATTAGTCATAAAGCTCCATAGGGAAAGATTTAAGGAATTTCATAAAATTTCCTATGTCTTCTGCTTTGCCATTATTAGACTTAAAATAAAACTTTGTTTACAATAAAAAAATAAATAACCAAAAACACAAGTGAATGTTTTCTGATTTTGTGAGCAGAAAAATGCTATTTGGTATAGACTTCTTAACGTTTTTCCCATTAGACAACTGTAGCCAATTGTATAAATATGGATAACTTTAGCAAATCCAAATGATAACCGTATTCGGATAAAGATGACGGAAGTCAAATACCTTGGCTAAATCTTATCCAAAACGTGCGCCTGTTTGGATATCTTTTTTAATACAATCGCTTACCAAAAAAGATATCCTAAAATTGAAGATAACCAAAAGTTACCTGCTGAATTAGAGTCATCCTGATTTATACAATTGGCTGCTGAACTTTACCGGTACGTCAAAAAGTTCAGGTAAACATGTATTTTTTTGTTGGTAAGTGTGCTTTGCGTGACTTAAAATATAGCATCTTCTATACTGATTTCTTGACCAAAAAATGGAAAAAAAATAACTTTATTTTTTTAAATCTGTAAAAAACTAGGGTTCGAAACTTTGTGTTATAATGATGTTTTTAACCCTTTGCATGCTGGGAAATTTGTCGTCTGCTAAAATGTTGTCTGCTAAATTTCTAAAATAAGCATTTTCTTCGATTTTTTTTCAAAGAATACTATCAGAATAGCAAACAGTTTGGATCCTGATGAGACGCCACGTTCTGTGGCGTCTCATCTGGATCCAAACTGTTTGCAAAGGCCTTCAAAATCCGGTTCCAGCGCTCAAAGGGTTAACAAGAAACAATATCAAAACAAACCTGCTTGCTCTCACTTCAGTATTATGAATGAAATTGCATGTTTATGACGCTTTACCATCTGACTTATAACGTGATCTCAAGTGACTCAATATGATTGGTTTAATTTTAATGAGAAAAGAATGACCCTTGATAAGTAAACAAGTCATTGTAATGTCTTTTGTTAACGACGATTTAAATAGCATTTGCAGAAGTTTAGCGTGATTTTAGATTGCAAAATTAGAATTTATTGGCTTGTTATAACAATCAGTTTTTTTGTTTTAATCCTTTTTTAAATATAAATTTCCTTTGTGTCAGGGGCTGTTGGCCTGAAACCACTCCTTTCGATCGACTTGATGAATCAAATTGCAGCTGAAATTTATTTATCATATTGCTAGCACCTAAAGGCACACCATCTTAAATGTTTAATGCCTGTTGCATCTATTGAAAGATACAGCTGAGTCTATCCCACAGGATGTTTTTTCAGCAATATCTCTATGAAGAAATGAATAAAAAGAAAGGTTTCTAAAATTTTATGCCTACGGTTGAACGCTGTTTTCCCAAAGACCTGATGCTTTGTTCTATAGTAACTCTATGTATGCTCAAACTTCACAGACCTGCAGAAACAGACTTGAACCGGTTCGGTCTCAACTGGGGCGCAGTGTGGGCCAAAATGGGCTCCAGCTGGGCGTGTGTTATCATCTACGTGTGGACCCTCTTCCTGCCCAGCTGCTGGCTTGGGCGTGATCCCCGTTTTAGGCGCCAGACCCCCGCCCAAAACCCGGGCAGTGGTGACGAAGAGATGAGGTTAAACATTGAGGAGAGGGAACAAGTTGTTTCCAGGGAGTCGGCATTGTAAAAGTCATTGAAATGAGCAGTTTGGTCTTGCAAGTCTGAATTCTGATACAATTGCTAGAGACCAACATGATATCATTCAATGGTATTCTTGCCAAATATAGAAAATACTTAATTTTGAGGTTGATATTGCAATACAGGAAATAATCACGTTACTTCCACATTGAACTAAAATTCAATCAAAAATAATTTTATTTGGAATGTTTAATTATATCTAATTTTGAGTTTGAAAATTAAATGCAGATTAATTTGGAATATTTGTTTTTATTATAACTTACTTGTTAAAGAACTTGTTTAAGAGATTTTTTGATGTTCATTGTTAACTTGTAAATATGTTACCAGATTATTTTGAGTTTGCATTCAACATGTTTCATGTTTTAGTTGGGTCTGTCAAAAGGGTATTGTTAACAATTCTGTGCTTCCAATTTACAGTTTTTATCAAAGTATTTACCCTTCTTAATTCAGAAATGTAAGCTCATTTCTCTGTTTGTTTGATATTTAGAAAAGCATGGTTGTTATTTTTAAATCAAAATCTTGCTGTATTTTAGGCATTTAAATAGCAATTATTCAGGTTGTGTGAGATTGTTTATAAGGATTTGTAGTGACTTATATTCTGAAGTCTCAAAATTACAATGAACAATCAATATGATTTCAAGTTGGGTATTATGTGATGTTTTTAGCTCACATGAGCACTTAACATGGTGAGCTTTTGTGATCTTTACATCTTTGTGTTTGCAGTTCAATATTTTATATCAGAGAATTACAGTGTCTTGTCACATTGTTAAACATGTCTGAAATAGCTTTTCTTCTTGTTCAGTATAGAGTTGTTATAGAAAAAAGTAATGGGAATCAAATAATAATAGCTGTGTCCATAATATGTATGGTGTTTAAAATGGTTTCTGTACATTTATAAAAACTGCTTACATAACTGTAGTTTATTGACATGTTATATTTTATCATGGTATATTTGTATGTTGATAGTTACAATCAGGTATGATAATGAACCCATAATGTGTTCTTAAAACAATGATTTGCCATAATAACTTCATCAATATTCAGTGTAAATTGTTTTCTGGAACAGTTCTATTTCTTTTACAGCCTATGTAGCAAATGCCTTTATTGTCATTATATATAGATATTATCAGAGAAAGTCCCATTTTAAATTTATTGTGTACCTATTTATATTTAACATTTCAAGCTATTGGGTTGACCTGTGCGCGATTGCACAGTCTGGTCAGGAGCTATTCTTTCGCTTATGAGACCACTTAACCCTTTGAGCGCTGGAACCGGATTTTGAAGGTTTTTGCAAACAGTTTGGATCCAGATGAGACGCCACAGAACGTGGCGTCTCATCAGGATCCAAACTGTTTGATTTTCTGATAGTATTCTTTGAAAAAAATCGAAGAAAATGCTCATTTTAGAAATTCAGGAGACGACATTTTAGCAGACAACAAATTACCCAGCATGCAAAGGGTTAATCTTGGCTGACTTGTAAGCTGATAGCGTAGCTCCTGGCCAGACTGCGCGGGCGGTATATGGCATAAGACCCATTATCGCATAAAGCAGGTCATATCCAATTTATGCTCTCTGCATCTCCTATGCAGCAAATAGTGAAATTTATAGGGTTATGATCTTGTTCCATAATCTTTACTTATATAAATAAAAACGGATGCATTTTGTGAGTTGTACCCTAGACACAGAGTTTGAGAGGCTGTTTATTGGAGTCAGTCTGTCGATGAGTGGATTCGTCAGTCAGACTGTCCATCTGAATTAATATAAGTTATGTGACAAAACCATGTGGGGTTTCAGTGATGTTTGTGACAAAGATCTATTGTTTGTGTCGCATTTTAAGAAAACCGGGCATAATGCTTGTGCCTTAAGTGTCGTCCCAGATTAGCCTGTGCAGTCCGCCAGGCTAATCAGGGACGACACTTTCCGCTGTTATGAAATTTTTCGTTTAAATGAAGTCTCTTCTTAGCAAAAATTCAATTAAGGTGGAAAGTGTAGTCCCTGATTAGCCTATTTACGCACAAGAAATTTGCCCAGTTTTCTCAGAACACGACACATATCTGTTGTGTCCTTTCATAGGAATGAATCTCAGGGTTATGGCAAGCGACATTGCATACTTAAGTATGATGTAAAGCTTGTACATAAAATAACTGCTTTTCATATCTGCTTTCATCATCAATAATGTCTTCCCAAACGCATATGTTTGTATTGTTTTTCAATTGTATTTCTTACATTTAATAATTCAGCTATACCTCTTAACATATCAAAGTATGTTGTGCCTTTTTGCTTTTTAATTAGAAATTTTATTACTTTATCATTAAATTTTAAGTTAGAGAGGAGTCAGTGGAACAATGTTGTTGCTTGTGTGTTGATCATTAAGTAAATCAAATTAAAGCAGCTTTTAGTATAGCGTGCTTTCTGTCAGTCTGTGCAGTAGTGCGTCTGTTGACTCTTTTTTATGCTCCCCCAACATTTTTGGGGGGAGCATATAGTCGCCGCTTCGTCTATCCGTGTGTGCGTGCGTCCGTCCAGAAATTTGTCTGGGCTATTTCTCAGCAACTAATGACCGGAATTCAATGAAACTGTATGGGAAGCTTCACTACCAAGAGGAGATGTGCATATTATCAGCGGGTTCTGGTCGGATGATTTTTCACAGAGTTATGGCCCTTTGAAATTTTCCATTGTACATATAGTGCAATTCTTGTCCGAGCTATTTCTCAGCAACTTATGACAGGAATTCAATGAAACTTTATGGAAAGCTTCACTACCAACAGGAGATGTGCATATTATCAGCCGGTTATGGTCGGATGATTTTTCACAGAGTTATGGCCCTTTTGAAATTTTCTATAAACTTACATATAGTGCAATTCTTGTCCAGGCTATTTCTCCCCAACTACTGACTGGAATTCAATGAAGCTTTATGGGAAGCTTAACTACCTTGAGGAGATGCGCATGTTATTAGTGGGTTCTGGTTAGATGATTTATTTAGAGAGTTATGGCCCTTTGAAATTTTTAAGTTGCTAAACCATCCATCGTATTATTTTGTCCAAAGTTATGCCCCTCAAGACGTTTCCTTTTATCTGAATATATAGTGCAATATTGTGACAAAAAAAAACCCTTTGGGAGCATTATCCGTCTCCAACGGTTTCTTG
>VMBQ01011197.1:0-11270 GCA_007657795.1 Dreissena rostriformis | reverse complement strand
AAAAAAAAAAAAAAAAAAAAAAAATTTTTTTTTTTTTTTAGAAGTGTCTTATGATTATTTTATCACAATTTTATTTCAATTACATGTAACAAAGTACATAATAATGATTTATATGATTTTGATCTTTTAATTTGAATTATTATACAGAGTTATATCGATATATATGGTTGTACAAAAGTGCTACCAAAGAAGGCTACTGAATTTATTTTCCCAATTTCTTGAAAATGCTGATAAAATTCCCGAATCCAAAGCCATGGGCTATCTTCCCAAAAAGGGGAAAAAAAACCCTGTGTATATCGGATTTTTGGGAGCCATAGCGATTGGTGATATATTGGACATCGCGATTCGATATATCGTGTATTGAAGTTGCTGTGTATTGACAATATCTAAACCAGGTATTAATGTGGTATTCATGCATCCCAAAACTAGGCCACTAGAAAAAATCGTAAAAAAAAATCTCTATGCCCAGTCTGAAACCATGTTAGTTGTGTCCAAAAACTAGCTCACCTGAACATATCAGATAAAAACCTTGTTAACGCCTTAGAAACCACATTAATCTCTTAATCTTGATGAAACTTAATCAGAGGATTTATCTTGACAATATACAAATGTAAGCCAAGTTTGAATATGGGTCACATGTGACTAAAAACTAGGTCATCAGGTCAAACTTTATAATAATAAACGACTAAAAAACTTTTACTTATTACTCCTCTAGAAGCATCATTTATGACTCAGTCTTGATGCAACTTTGTCAGAAGGTTTATCTTGACAGTGTCTAGGCTAAGTTTGAATTTGGGTTATGTGGGGTTTACAAGTCAGGTAACAGGGTCAAATCTTTATGTAACATTCTATACTGGACTTTCACCAAGTTTCTTCAAATGTGTCCTGGTTTCAACAAATGTCAGTGGTAGACTAACATTTTTTTCTCTAAAACTACAAGTCCAAGTGTTAATCTGGGACATGTTTGTCTAAAAACTAGGTCACTTAGGTAAATCTTAGAAGAACCTAGAAGCTGTGTAGAAGCCACATTATTTTATAACAAACTTCATGGAACATGGTCGAAAGGTTTATCTTGACAATGTCTAGACTGATTTGAAATATGGGTCACGTTTGTTGAAAAATTAGGTCACTGGTCAAATCTTTGAATAATCAAATTACCACCATATTGGTGAAACATGGTAAGAATATTGATCTTGGCAATATCTTAAGGCATTTTTTGTATGTACAAACGCTTTATTATGTTGTTTTGATTACACAATAGAATCATTTTAATGCCATTTCCTCTGATTGGCATAAATATCGGTTAGAAGAAGAAAAGATCACACTTGATTATGAATCATTGTGTTATGGTAAAGTTTGTTTTGTGCAAATGACTAGTTTATCTCTTTCTTTCTTGAGTATATATCAATTCGTATGATAAAGTGTAAAACGGATTTTGGTGTGTTTTAGGTTGAGGAAATGTCTGATCCTGTGGACAACTTATCAAATGTACAATCAGGACAAACTAAGGAATTTGCGGGGGCACGTATGAAAGATACCAATCCATTAGTTCATCAGGCACCAGGAGAACAGATGATATTAAGAGGTACATGTAAGTTATGACATTGCTTACATTTTCTTTACAGTTTTTTGTTGATCAAGCTTGCATAAAGCTTAATAAAGCTCTCACATTGGTTTAGTGCATGTGATGGGGTACGTCCAAGCTTTTCGGGGCTGTAACTTCACCATTTATCATGCAGTTTAGAAAAAAATCATACTTCCCACAATATGTGTTGGGTGCAAAACCTTTGTCTGTAGCTCACCGCTTAAGGTTGCAGACAGTGTGTTGCGTGAAAGGACTGTAACACAAGCTCACATGTCAAGGGCTAACTATAACTTTCAGAAGTCAAAGATCATGGGCCTTGTACGGCTAGTTGCTAGTGTAACTTCATTATCAGCATTTAATTTTAACACAGATGTTTTAAATGTATTGACAACGCATTGTGTGTAAGACCCTTCCCTTTAGCTCAGACATAGGTCAAGGTCACCTTGTAAGTTAAAGGCAAAATTTGGGCAGAATGAAGCTTGTCTAAACTGTAACTTCCGTATTTGTCATGTTAAAGTTACTTTCCACAAATGTTTACCAAGTGGAGATGGTGTGTTAGTTTAAGACCCATGTATCTGGCTAAATGTCAAGGTGAGATTTAGAGGTAAAATGTTATATTTATGCATAAGACAACTGGTTTGGACTGTATTATTGTGTATGTTTATGTTCTAAATTGTGAACATTTATGGGCATAGTATCATTATGTATTTTCAGCCAATTAAGAAAAGGTAAAATAGCTGTGCTCAATTCAGAATGCCATAAAATACAATCTTGCAAACTGTGTTGCAATCAACAAGTAGCTGTACAAAGCTTACAGACACATACACACAAATACTTCTCAAGGTCATACTGTTAGCTTCTCATACATTGTTGTTAAGAAAGCACAATTCATTTTCTGCTAAACTAAATTGGATCTGAGTTAATGCATTTTAAATAAGAACTTTAACAGCAATTCATCAACAAGTGTACAGTTTAATACTTACTCAATCGCTTAATTTCCCACTTACTACAAGCTTGTCACATGTAACAGTAAATACAAACAGTGGATGTATCATATTTGCTTAATATGCTTAATTGTTGTTTGAAGTCATTTAATAGCTCTTTATAAGTAGGTGTTGTTAGTCATATTTGAGACATAGGCATTAACTGCAAATGATAGTTCTATATAGTGTACCCTTTAGGAAGTCAAGTGCAATTTTGATCTAGTTTTAGCTTTATAAATATAGGAATAAAGAAATTTTAGAAGCATGATCAGGAGAGAAATTCAAGTGACCAATAATTGCCTATACAATACAAGACAATACATACAACATGAAAAAAACTCTTTTGTCATGACTTGTGACGATTAATGCAAAGCATTGGGAGTTATAACGGTTGAATGACGTGTCAAACCTCATGCTTTGCCCTGAATAAATCATTTACACACCTTTGTTAACCAAAAATAACCTCATACCATTGTTAATCAAATTTAAAAGCAATAAAAGAGAATTTAAATTCCATTTAATTGCAATTTAGTTACTCAATGGCTTAATATGCACAAGAGCAACAGAATGATAGCTTTGTCAGGCACAAATAAATGAAGTAAATACAAATATCTAATTCCTTCTTGTTTAGATTTGTGAAAATAATGTCATAAAGTACACACCACAGATAATTGAAATGTTTGTCAGGAAGAAACTTATAAACTCACACAATTGTATTATTTTAAATTCATCATTTCTATTGTTTTTTGCAAAAATCTGCTGACTTGCAAAATGTTTGCTACCAATGTGCTTTCAGAAAGCCACCAAGTTTGTCCTTACAACACTGGACACATTGTTAAGCTAATCAAAAAACGGTACAAATAAATAATATCCATCCACACAACATGAGAAAGGTTAATACACTGAAGTCAGTTAAGTTTAAACCTTTATATTTTAGCACGATTGCATTTAAAGCCTTAAGCTTATTTGAAATGCTCTTGAGTCCGTGTGTGTGAATGTCAGAGTTTATTTACAGGTCATCGCTGAGTCTTCACGACTACCTTATGTACTGACCTGACTTGAGTCCGTTAACTGGGACTAAAACCAGTACTTGGTGTCTATGGGGAAGTTCTAAAGAATGCTTTCACAGTGGGAATCGAACCTGTGACCTGCTGGTCGCTAGGCGGATACCTTATCCACTACGCTACGGCGACCTGTAGTCAGTTTGTCTGTTATCTGTCTGTCGTTCTGTTAGCTAGTCATTTGTTCATCTGTCTTCCTTCTCTGTTTGGGTATTCACAAAGCTTCAAAATTCATGGAAAGAGATGGTTGCAACAATGAATGTCGTACATAAGTATTTATTGCTTTTAGATGAAAATAAACAAAGGAGACCAAGTCTGGAAAGAGGGTTTGAATCAAACATTGTGCTTGTGGAAGGCATTAAACCAAATACAACCAGACATCAGCTCAGGCAAGATTTGCAAGACATACTTCACAAACATTCGCCACATCTAATTTTTTGCGACCAGAAAGCAGAAGCCCTCCTTGTTTTCACAAATGACCACGGTAAGAAAGTTTTTTCTATGTTTTGAATAGTTTTAAACCTATTTACTAATAAGCTAGATTGATCGAAGGCCTAGAGTTTTTTGAGACACTGGCGTATGATTCCTTAAAGAACTAGTTATTTGTTTTGTTGGAATCTTGAGAATATTCTCATTGTGGGGATCAAAGACATGGCTTCCTGATTGCCAGATAGACATCATAACCACTAGGCAAATGCAACATTTTGATTGTTGGTATAAATCTTTTATTTTTGACTCATTTATAATTGTAATCAAACATAATTAGTTGTGTAAATTAAAGCTTTAATATTCCAATCATAATAGAATTTTATTTGCTCCAGGTATGAAACAAATCTTGTATTAGTCTTGGGAACTTTAAGCAGTGGCAGCCTTTGTCTATTAATATTCCCTAAGAATTTTGGTGCATGCTATGTTTTCATGCTTCAGATGCACCAACTACATGTATGTGCATGTTTGATGATAGTGATACAATTATGGAAGAACAGTGTTATTTTAATATTTTTTATTGATTATTGTTCTTTATTGCAGTTGTAAAATCTGTGTGTGGAAGCAGTGTTTTGAACAAAGGATTGATCTTGAAGGAACATCCCAGAATGGTAATAATAATAGCATTATCTTAATGTGGTTATATTGAAAATTGAAATTCATCAGAAAGATACTTTTACTGTAGCCAAGTGCAGTATTAATCTTATAATTGTAGCATCCTTTTACAGAGTTAATGTTTTAGTTATACCTCCGTAATCAAGTAAAGAGGGTATAGTGGAAATCATTGTGAAATTCTGTCTGTTCATCTGTCCGTCCATAGGCTAAATCTCGTCCAGAGGCCTTATCCAACACTTTTCAAAGTACAACATTCAAACTTTAAGGCATTGTTTCCAATGATATAAAATTATGCATGTGCATTTTGTATAATTCCAGATTAAACATTACAAAATTAAAGGCCTAAACAAATCAAACTTTAGCAAAATAATTATTCTCAAGTGCTACAGCAAATATTTCAAGGTTTCTGGGAGCTTTTATGGTACCATGATGTCCTTTGTTAGTCCATGCATTTGTGAGGTGCATTAAAAAAATTGTTTCCCCGCAGAGTGGGAGGCATTTATTATTACACTTGTCCGTCCGTCCCTTCGTACGTCCACATATACCTTCCGAAGCTTGTGTTTTAGACTCCTCTTTACTTGCTCAGTAGATCTCTCCTAAACTTTGACAGTTGAGAGTCCTTAATGTGTAGATGATCTTTAAGACGTGAATTTCGGCTATGACAATTTTTGGTAGAGTTATGGCCCTTTGTCTGTTTTTACACTATGGAATATATATCCCCCTGGAGCAGGTGTTTGGTACTCCTCTTTTATTACTGGGTGGATCTTGCACAAACAGTTGAATGATCTTCTTGTGTGGATTCTTGGAAATAAAGGGATTTAGGCTGCAACATGTTTTTGCAGAATTATTGCCCTTTGTCTGTTTTTCCACTTTAGACTATTTAGTCCCAAAATTTGGTGTTTTTCTACCCTTCTTAAGCTGTTGGGTCCATCTTGCTCAAATTGTTACTGTTGAATGATCTTCTTGTGCAGATGATCTTAAAGAAAGGATGTTTGGCTGCTACAGGTTCTGGATGAATTATGGCCTTTTATCGGTTTTAGCACTATAGAATATATAACCCCTGAAGCAGGTGTTTGTATCTCCTCTTTTGCTACTGGGTGGATCTTGTGCAAACTTTCACAGTTGAATGACATTCATGCATTAACGATCAGAAAGAAAGGAATTTCGTCTTCAACGAATTTTGGCAGCATTATTTCTCTTTGTCTGTTTTTCCACGTTAGACTAGTCCCAAACTTGTTTGTTTAAACTCTTCAGCTGCTAGGTCCATGGTGCTCAAATGTTTACTGTTGAATGACCTTCTTGTGTAGATGGTCTTAAAGAATGAGTTTTGGCTGGTACTAGGTTTGGCAGAATTATTGCCATTGTCTGTTTTTAGCTCTACTGGCCGAAGGCCGGAAGAGCTTATGTCATGGTGTGGTTTCCGTCGTCCGTCCGTCCGTCCGTGCGTGTGTGCGTCCGTTAGACTTTTTCTTGTTTACGCGATAAAGTCCCCAGTTTTCATCCGATTCTTTTCAAACTTGTTCAGTGGCTTTATATTCATGAGGACTTGAACCCTATTGAAAATGGGTTACATCAGACCGTCCGTCTGCCGTCCGTGCGTGCGTCCATCCGTGCGTTAGACTATTTCTTGTTTACGCGATTAACTCCACAGTTTTCATCCGATTCTTTTCAAACTTGTTCAGTGTCTTTATATTCATTAGGACTCAAACCCTATTGAAAATGGGTTACATCAGACCGTCCGTCTGCCGTCCCTGCGTGCGTCCGTGCATGCGTTAGACTTTTTCTTGTTTACGCGATAAACTCCACAGTTTTCATCCGATTCTTTTCAAACTTGTTCAGTGTCTTTATATTCATGAGGACTCGAACCCTATTGAAAATGGGTTACATCAGACCGTCCGTCTGCCGTCAGTGCGTGCGTCCATTCGTGCGTTAGACTTTTTCTTGTTTACGCGATTAACTCCACAGTTTTCATCCAATTCTTTTCAAACTTGTTCAGTGTCTTTATATTCATTAGGACTCAAACCCTATTGAAAATGGGTTACATCAGACCGTCCGTCTGCCGTCCCTGCGTGCGTCCGTGCATGCGTTAGACTTTTTCTTGTTTACGCGATAAACTCCACAGTTTTCATCCGATTCTTTTCAAACTTGTTCAGTGTCTTTATATTCATGAGGACTCGAACCCTATTGAAAATGGGTTACATCAGACCGTCCGTCTGCCGTCCCTGCGTGCGTCCGTGCGTGCGTTAGACTTTTTCTTGTTTACGCGATAAACTCCACAGTTTTCATCCGATTCTTTTCAAACTTGTTCAGTGTCTTTATATTCATGAGGACTCAAACCCTATTGAAAATGGGTTACATCAGACCGTCCGTCCGTCCGTCCGTGCGTGAGTTAGACTTTTTGTTGTTTACGCGATAAACTCCACAGTTTTCATCCGATTCTTTTCAAACTTGTTCAGTGTCTTTATATTAATGAGGACTCGAACCCTATTGAAAATGGGTTACATCAGACCGTCCGTCCGTCCGTCCGTGTGTGCGTCCGTTAGACTTTTGTTTGTTTACGCGATAAACTCCACAGTTTTCATCCGATTCTTTTTAAACTTGTTCAGTGTCTTTATATTAATGAGGACTCGAACCCTATTGAAAATGGGTTACATTAGACCGTCCGTCCGTGCGTGTGTAGACTTTTTCTTGTTTACGCCATAAACTCCACAGTTTTTATCCGATTCTTTTAAAACTTGTACAGTGTCTTTATATTCATGAGGACTCGAACCCTATTGAAAATGGGTTACATTAGACCGTCCGTCCGTCCGTGCGTGCGTTAGACTTTTTCTTCTTTGCGCGATAAACTCCACAGTTTTCATCCGATTCTTTTCAAACTTGTTCAGTGTCTTTATATTAATAAGGACTCAAACCCTATTGAAAATGGGTTACATCAGAGTAAAAAGTCCAGAATTATCGCCCCTTGAATTTGTATTGGTCCGAGGCATTTAAGTAGGTTGTTTAATTGGTTGCAATTATAAATTTAAAATTAAATAAAATATAAGCCATCTGATAATTCATTTGGCAAGGATGAAAGGATTTGTGTTTTCAGTATTCCCTTGCATGATGACTTTCCATTCTATTGTTGACATTCCAGCCAGTAGAGCGATTCAGGCCCTCATGGGCCTCTTGTTTCCACTATAGAATATATATTCCCAAAATTCAATGTTTTTTTTTATCTTCTTTTTAACTAATGGGTGGAACTCGCTGAAACTTGCACAGTTTAATGACTTAAATGTGTATATGATTGTAAAGAAAGAAATGTTGACTGACCAGTTATTTCTGGACAATGTTCCTTTGTCTTTTTGTCCACTGTTGAATACCGGTATATAGCAGATTTGTCAACATCGTGGGGCCATCAGTGTATGTGACTCATTTCTAGTTCAACTAAAGAATATGTAGTCCCAATATTTTGTGTTTTCATCTCCTCTTGAGCTGCTTTAGGGATTGCACTTAAACTTTTACAGGTTTATAATGCATAGAAGATGGTTAAGTACAAAATTATGGCTGCCATATTTGTCTTTGTCGGAGCATGTGTAGTGGGCCCATCAGTGTATGTGACACATTGCTAGTCCTCTTAGAACTTTTCTTTTAGAACCATTGACCCAATGGTTCTAAAAGAAAAGTTGTAAGAGGACTCCAGAGCTAAAAAAAGACTTAAAAAAATTAACACTTCAAAAATCGCTTTTTTTTAATGCAGAGTCGGGGGAAATTCTTTGTCCCTATTGTCACTGAGTTCCAACAATGTAACACTGGTCTTACTACCTAGGTGACACTTAACTTTGCCATATGTTTATGGATTTTAAAATAGCATTGCACAAAATTAATATTAACCATCATAAGAGGACATGATTGAGTGTTACAACCATCCCCCTTCCTAAAAGGTCAAGGTAAAAAAAACATTCAAAGGTCAAATTTGGTCTTAAAAAAGCTTGAAAATTATTCTCTTAGCCATAACTTTGTCGTATATTGATAGATTTAAAATCACTTGGCACACATGTACAACATTATTTTTACAATTTGTCACACCCGTCTACCTCAAAGGTAAACAGAAGAATGTGGGGGCATCTTTGTCCTATAGACTCATTTCTTGTTTAATTGTATAGCTCTAGTCAAATATATGCTTGTGGTTGAAGGCTATGGTCCCTTTCCTTGAGGGTACTTAAAAAAACAGAAACTACTGTGATTGTGTTACCAATGGTTGTCTGTCATCTATCATCAACAATAACTTAAAAATCTCAAGGAACGGTTGGGTGAACCAAACTCGGTATGAATGTTCTGTATGGTCTTCTTTCAAAAACTCAAATATATTTGGACTCATTTAAACGTATCTGCCGAATGTATGTTTAAGGACCCTTTTATTGTTATAACTTGCACATATTGTGACATACGGTGTTGGAGGGTATTTGTCACTAATGCAAAATTTGTTTAACTCTAATTAGATGTGTTGAAACATTTAACAACAATATGTGGGTATCTTGTGATGTGTTATGTTTAAATGTCTTGTAATTCTATTTAATAATTTATCGTATTACTTTTTGAAATAAAACAAGACATAATCAGAATAATTTGTTGTCTTCTTTTTGAAAAAACTAGCTCAGATATTACAAGTAAAATTAACATTACTGATACATGTATATATCCAGATGCCATTAAATAACACATTAGATTTATTGACTTTTCCTACTTTTCCCTCAGACTCCAAATTTCTTACTTTTTTTTTTAAGAAGCCCATGATGTGGTTCTGACCTCTTCTGTTCCATTCTATAGCCTTTTCTGAAATACCTTAAATATTGTATCTAGTTAAGCCCTCCAATGAGCTATCTAGGGCCTTATTGTTTCATGTGTGCATTTGTTAAAAATGGTTATTTTCTCAGAAAAGTTCTACTTCAAAATGTTTATTTTCAGGTACTCAGTGGCTTTGTTTACAAAGTAAAAAAAGATGCATATCAAAAACTGGATGAATCTGGAATAAGTGAATTCATATGCAAACTGTTAAAAGGGCCACATTTTCAATGCTCTGCGATCGATGCCTACGGAAACTTACCTGTGTGTTCACAGACAATGTATGGAATACATTATATAAAGTCCATTATAAATGACTTTGTGTTAAAATCGTATGAAAACGTTAGCGAACTGAAATACGATTTTTTAAATGCCAAGTTCGCAGCTGATATACGTGGTCCGGACAACACTGATGGTGAATTGTCCTATGTCAATGGCACAATAAAACTTGTATGTCGGAAAAGCGATCTAGTCCAACATGACGCGAATATTACAAAATTGATCAGCTATGAGGGCGAGAAAGAAATTCCGTTAGGTGTGGATGGTATTGATAAGGCAGAAAAATGGTGCATTGAATTTGAGAAAGAAAAGTTTGAATGCGCATTTGTTAAAGAAAAATGTATTTTGGTGGTTCTTTTTGAAGCGTACGACGAGGTTAAAAAGGTTAACCTGAAAATTTCAAAGTTGCGTAATGAACAAAAAACAGTGGAGGCATCAGGAGGCACTCGTTCTTTTACGAAATCAGTGTATATTCCAGCCGTATCCTCTCCCGATAACGTAAGAAAATACAAAACACCATCTGGGATATTGGTGTACGTTTACAAAGCTGACATTTGTAGCCTTGACGTTGATTGCATTGTTAACGCTGCAAACTCGCGGCTTGATCATGCAGGGGGTGTTGCTGGGGTTATCCAAAGAAAGGCTGGCTATAATTTGAAGAAAGAAGGAGATCAATACATAAAAAATCATGGGGAAATTAAAGTTAGCAATGTTGTTGAAACATGTGCTGGAAATCTTCCGTTCAAGTTTGTACTGCATGCTGTTGGGCCCAAATGGGGAGACTATTACACAAGCACACAGGAAGGTGTTAACGAGTGCTGTAAAGATCTTCTTGATGCAGTTTTCAACAGTTTCCTGAAAGCAAGTACACTTGGAATGCAGTCTGTTGCATTACCAGCAATCAGTTCTGGTGAGTTTTATGACAGCATTTCTGCATAAATAATTAAGTATTCAAATTATCTTAGCATTGTGAATACAATTTACATATTTGTGTTTCCCCAAAAAATAATTTAAAATCCTATTTCTGAAAAGTGTCATGAGTGACTTTTGTGACAATATATATATATTAATTTGTTAATTCAACATGCGCCCAATCTTGTCCATGTCTTACATAATATTATAAGGACACTATATGATGCCCCTAACAATTAATGCTGTGGCAGGTGAGGATATTTATGTTTATGTCAATCCGTCCATTTCAACCATAATATTTGTTCGTTCATAACTAAACAAAATTGCTATGATAATGGACTGTATAAATCATTTTGTCAGCATAATTTAAGAACTTTCACATCACGAACCATTTGTTCAAAACTTAAGTCAGTAACCAACTTATGTTTATCCTTTATGTCCATAATTATATTATATTACAAATTTGTTCATTGTTTTAAAAAATCAGCTTTATTAGCTCTACTGGCCGAAGGCCGGAAGAGCTTA
>VMBQ01011196.1:0-24250 GCA_007657795.1 Dreissena rostriformis | reverse complement strand
CTTTAAACAATAAAACGTCGTAAGACTTACAAAAACACGTCAAACATCTATAGGAACGACTTACGTAATATGCATTTCTCTTGTTGTTGTATTATACAATTAAGAACACTTGGTGCTCAAATTGTTAGTTAGTACAGGCATGTGCTAACATTGAAGCCAGTTTCTAAATGGCCAAATAACCCATCATCTTTGAGTGTTCCGCAGTAATGTGAAAATATGCCTCTTTGTCAATTTATTAAATACTTTAAATAACCAACTTTATCAATCCTAAATTATCCATATTTTTTTTCCTCTTCAATACTACTGGTGTAAACGTTTTGCTAACACATATATTCGACTTTGATCAATTCCGTAACAAGTCTTCTTCAAGTGCATTACAGTGCATTGGCAATTCATAAATTTAGGCTTGCATTTTTTTTTATTTAATAAATAATTCGTGTCTGTGAATATTTTAGATGGAGATCATATCATTCTGTTCATCAGTTGATGCACGTGTGAATTAACGGTAGGCATCTCCGCTTAATACCGTTTGGTCTCACGTGATACCAGAGGTTGAATAACACTATACAGTTTCAATACATCAAAGACGGTCCAATGAGTTTAGTATTAAACCATAACTCGCAATATTTATGTTGCATTGTATGGAAAATTAAACTCTTCTGTATAAACTTTGCGGGGGATCTTTAAAGATTCGCAAACATGTTGCGTCTACGCGAAAATACTAATTAAACTAGTTAATATTACAGTATACGCCTTCTGGTTTCGAATTTGTATTTACATTCGTAAGCTTCAAAAGATTAAAGAAAAACTGTTTCCGTATTTAACGCGACTCGCTTTCTAATTTATTTCCTAATCTATCATATCTGTTTTCTTCTTAAAGAATGTGGTAATCATTTATTCAAAATCCCTCAGTCTTAAATTCAGATCATCCTGCATTCGCCTTTGAAAGTTTGTGAATTTATGTCCATCTTTCCTGGTGATTCAGACTCGGTTAGACACTCGTTAGACCTTTGTTCTCAGTGTTGGGCAGTACTGATACCTTTTAGTATTGTTACATGGCTTTGAAAGGATTAATGATTCAACCATTTTACTGCTCAGATACGAAATAAATTGTAATACAACACCCTTGTAGGTGCATGAAATAAAAAGCATTTTTGTTTGCTGTTAGGTTGAGGCACTGACGACAGTAATGTGGTATTATGCTGTCTGCCTATTTATATAACCCACTGGCTCATAAAACACCCGTTAGACATATACAGAACGTCACTATTTATTTTAATTTAGCGGCATCATCGTGATTTAAGAAATAATAAAGATGTTGTAAAGGATATAGTTTCACAAAAAATAACTCTTGATGTCGACATAACAATCACTTTATTTGTATTGGTACTAACTTGCATTTGTGCAATATGTTAATATGTACCCATATATCTCATAAATTTGTCCTCGTGTAAAAAATTATCATTATAATTGTAATTATAAAACGCGCGGAAAAATGTCCCTCTTCACACATGTAAGTGGTCAATTGTTTTTATACGAATAAGACCATGACGTCGAAAAAGTAAAATCGCATATCTTAATACCAAATTAATTCCTTAGTTTCGACTGTCATGTATTATTCGTCTATGCATATATTGTTTAATACTTGATATTATGCATATGAGTCGCTCTCTGGGAAAACGTAGCTTAAAACATGTGCATAAAGTGTCGTTCCAGATTACCTTGTATAGTCCACACAGAAAAATCGGAGACGACACTTTCCGCTTTTATGGAATTTTTCATTTCAATGCGTCTCTTCTTTACGAAAATCCAGTCTAGGCGGAAAGTGTCGTCTCTGGTTAGCCAGTGCGGACTGCACAGGCGATTATGGTACAAAACTTTACCCACATGCATTAATCCCCGTTTTAGAGCGATGCTCAAGTGTACAATCCTGCTTGTGGCGCAAAGTAAGCTGCGAATTCGTAGTAATCGCGTGGGTCGTTTATGTGAAGACATGTTGTTAAAAATAAAAAGAAAAATCAAAACGCGTATTGTCATATCTATGTATCTTCTAATTAGCCGCGACTATTGAATGTCATAATTAGCACGGATCAAGCATACCGCGTTTGGTAATAATAATTTGAAGGCGAATGTCAAATGGGAAACAAGCGTGCATTGACCCCCTTACAAATATATGTGCGCCCACCAACACTGACAATTAATCGCTTCCCTATACATACCCAGGTGTGATAAGCCGATACATGCTGATCTTATTATCATTGTTGACACAATCGAAGGAAGTTTATGTGTAGCCTCGCTCTGGGAACAGTGGGCTTAATGCAGGTGCGTACAGTATCGTCCCAGAGTAGCCTGTGCACTTTGCACAGTCTCATCGGGGACGATATTTTCCGCTTTGTGGATTTTTTCGTTTAAAGGATGTCTCGTTTAAACGAAAATTCAGTTTTAGTGGAAAGTGTCGTCCCTGGATAGCTTGCTCGGACTGCACAGGTTTATCTGGGATGACACTTTACGCTCATACATCAAGCCCAGTTGTCCAAGAAAATGCGTTTTTACTGTTCCGGTATTAAAGATATGTAATTGACGAGTGCATGTACTTTTTACAACCTTTCCGACCGCGCCTGTTTTTTTTTTAAAGAAATGAACAAGCGCAGAGCACTAATACAGTTGTTTACAGAAAGTTACCGGACTTAAATGTCAATATAGTTTACAAGGAATACTTTTTTCACCATATTTGCAACAATCTGTTAAAGGTTCTGTCTAAAATTCATTTGTATAGTATTTCATTCTAATAAGTATTACTTGCTGAACAAAAACGTTAAACGTTACTTTGATAATTAGATCATAATTTATATGTTNTCCTAGCTTTTTGGTAAGAAGCGAGGCCATTTCATCTGCAACGGCCGCCGATGGCTGGTTTTCCGAGTCGCTAGGCAATCCCGCTATACGAATTTAATTTCTGCGGCCATATTGCTCAAGATCATTGAGTTGTTCGGCGTGCTTTAGATTTGCATCATCTAGTTTCTGCTTAAGAACGTCTATTTCATTGTTTTTAGTTTTCACAATTAGTATCATAATTTATATGTTAATAGCAATAAATACCGTATGACCAGTTAGTGTTTGAACCATGCTAAATAATTGGTCCTGTTCTCATGTTATATCCTTGAATTGGAACGTTTTACTCAATTTTGATAAACATCTTACGTACCGCGAAATGCGGCCTTAACACTTCCATACTTACCAGTATGGCTTATTATTATAATCCCAAACAAACCACAATTGAACAAACCTTCACTATCTTTTTCAATAATCATTTTAAACGATTCCGTTTCTAAAACCCTTCGATCTCCAAACAATCATCTATCGACCATTATCTCTAAATTTATGTCGGTATTTAGAATTAAATATTTATGAGGTTATCGCGTCTCACTGTAAGTTTAACTTTTACAAACTGCATTGCCTTTCGTGGAATTTTATTCAATTATCATTCATATATCTTAAATTAATTTCGTTCTCAAATTTTTAGACAGTTATAAAAAAAGTTTCCAAAAGTTTTCTCGTTTTCACTCGAGAAATTATCTGAATTATTAAAAATTATTCATTGAACAAATGTACCGACTATTTCATATATTTCTTATAATAAAATATTTCAAAGTATTTAGCTTTCATGACTCTGACGTATCAACATGTTTAAATGACGCAAAACACGCTCAAATAATAATATTACAATTTACAAGTTGTATGCTTATTTAAAATACCACGATTTTTCTAAACGAAATCACTAATCACAAATCACTAGAAATTTGGAAACTATATTCCGTATTAGAACTACGAACGTAATTGAGTATACTATTTTTTAAGATGTATTTGTTCATGAATGTAAATGGTTCTATTAAGTTGAACACCAGGTAGTTTTTGTTGCTGATTTTTCCAACACATATCCAAGTCAAACATGTTGTTCTCTTTAAAATTTATTCAGGAATATTTTGTTTTAGGGATAAGAACATTTAATCCTCTGTCAGTAGTCAACGAATTGGATTCATTTACAGTTCAAACGTGAGAATTTAACAAGAGTAGCTTGACATTTTTTTTTAAAGACCTGTCTCTGCAAGATGAACGTAACGAATGTTCAAAAGTTAAAAATATATGCACAGTTAATCGAACTCTGTTTGGCTCCACATTCGTACCCATGCAACAATCATCCACTTCAAAGCGACCGCAAGCACGATTGAATGATTGCTCGTAATTAATTGTAAGGGATTAACATTGTTATCGTAAATGCTCAAAAGGTGTGGATGGTAAAATATATATGTTTTATCAAATACGTAGGCATTTTCTGTTTCTGATTCTGCCTTTAAGACAAATACAAATACATTTTTTTAGCGCAAACATTATTTAATACTATTCAATTGCGCTGTACACAGTTCTATAACTAAAAAAGCTAAATTTGTATAGAAAACGTAAAACAAATGCGTTTATGTTTGGTTTTAAATTGAAATTCGCTTTGCGTGCATTTTAAGTCTTTTGGAAGAGCGTTCCACCACTTTGGTCCAATCAGTGCTATGGATCGACCAGCCTTCTTTGTTCTAGTTCTACGAATGTTGAAATTGTTATCCCCAATTAATCTAAGGCTGTATCGAAATTCACCAGTTGTTAACAGCTCTTTAATGTAGATTGGGGCGGTGCCGCATTTTGTTCGAAACATGACCACGAGTATCTTAAACATTACACGTGCATGTATTGGGAGCCAGTGTAGTGTCCTGAGGATCTCCTCGCTTGGTTGATCGTGCGAAACATCAGCGACAATTCTGGCTGCTCGATTTTGAATTCGCTGCAGTCTGTCAATCTGATATTTTGGAATTTCAGTGAAAAGTCCGTTGTAAAAGTCTAAGTGAGAATGAATTAGGCCGTGCACGAGGAAATATGCAGATTTTTGTGATAAGTGCCTACGAATGATTATTAGATTTTTTAATTGTGCATAAGCGAATTAACATTTTCTTTTGATTTGCTGATCAAAACATAAAGTGTTATTCATTTGTATACCAAGGTCTCGAAGATTACCTACATATTTAATATCACAGCCTCCGATATTTATGCCGGAAATATTTATTTTTTACAATTGTTGTTTGGAACCGTAAATAATAACCTCTGTTTTTGAATTGTTCATGTTCAATATGAACCGAGTCATCCAGTCAATGACGTCTTGCAAACAATTACCGACATGTTGTAACACTGATTCTTCATTTTGAGGATTTCCTGGTTGAATTTTATATGCAAGTTTGTGATCGTCAGCTAAACCATATAGACCTGCGGGGTATTTTTGACAACCTTACTCAACGCAGCGATGTACGTGGTGAATATCACTGGATCTGCAAATTAGCCCTGGGGAATACCGTACTTAATGGGTTCATACTTTGAAGAAGAGTTATTTACATCAACTCGCATTGATCTTTCAGTCAAAACAGATTCTATCCAGTTAAGAGGAGTTACTCAATTCCAAAATCATTTCGTAGGATTGAGATTGCCATTGATATGTCATAAGTATTAAAGGCGGTACTAAAATCAATCAAAACAACTAATGTTACTTGGTGCTATCAACCGCATTCAGAAGGTCATGATGCATTTTAAGCATAGCTGTCTCAACACTGTGGTATTTGCGATAAGCACTTTGATTAAATGTCAGTAAGTTGTTTCTTTCAATGTGATCTGTGATCTGCTTTAATGCAACTTTTTTTTTGTTTTTTGATAAAAATGATAGATTTCAGACCGGTCGATAGTTTGGTAGTTCTAGGGACGATCCAGGTTTCTTAAGCAATGATTTTATAACCGCACTTTTTCATTCGTTTGGAAATATTCCTTCCACCAGGATCGATTTATAATTTCAGTAAAAGCTGGGATCAAAGATGGCAAATTGTCTTTCAGCTGTACTGCTGGCATGATGTCTAATGCACAGGTTGTTGACTTTGATCTTTTAATCGGTGTTTCAACTTTGCTCTGAGAGATCTGACTAAATTCTATCGATTGCACAATATCAATGGTTTTCGCCAAATTTTCAGGAGATGTGTCACAATTAATGCCATCTAGTTGGTCTCTCAAGTTTGATATTTTTTTTCGAAATGTACTTCTGGACATCATTTGCTAATTGCATATCATCACAGTGGGGCTGAAGCGGGTTTTCCTTCATACGACCAAGCAATTGAGAAGTTACATCGTACAGTTTTTTGATATCACCCTCTGCATCGTGTATTTTGTGCTGATAGTAATCACGTTTTGCTAATGAAACAGCTTGACAGTAGTTATTTCTCACACGTTTGTGAGTGAACTTTGTGTCTCCAGTTTTATCATTTAAATGTATTATTTCAATTGATTGTCTTTACTGTGTTAACATTTTCAAATACTTATTGTACCATGGTACTTTTGGCCTGCAGATGATAAAAAGAAATCTTTAAGAGGGGCATTTTTTGTTCTACTATTGTGTACAACCTTGAATTAAAGTCAAACAAAAGGTCATTTACATTGGCTGATTGTTCTTTGAGCGAACTAATTTCAGAAAGATCCGTTTTTAAGGATTCTTTAGTTAATGCTTTCCAGTTTCTGCTTTTAACGTACTTAACAGTCAATGGTGGTTTACATTGCTCTATGAAGCAAGAAACAAAGTAGTGGTCAGACATAAAGTAACTACATACAGGGTTCGTGAACTTGAAAAAGTCATCATCCTTCCTCGTAATTATCAAGTCCAACGTATGGCCGTTCAAGTGTGTTGGGGGCATTGACATGCTGTTCCAGTCCAAATTAGTCAAGGCACTGTAAGAACCGTTTAGGGTAATATTCAGATCCACAGTCAACATGTAGGTTAAAATCTCCCATGATAACTACTGGTTCAGACCTTAACGAGCAAATTTCTATTAACTCCGGAAATAATAGACAAACCACAAGAAGATATTCGTGTTACGTACTTTTCAACGTTTGCTCAATTGACAATCATAATAGACACCAAACGTTGACCGATCTGATAGAGATACCAAATTTTTGAACTCGGTACTTAATGTCTTGACTTTGTTCGGTTATATTACTCTGATATGTATTGAAAACCATTGCGTCTAAACACTTATTGATTAATTCATATATTGCGTTAGTTACCCGATGTATGTATTTATAGCTTTACCAGCAGTGTAGAGATTTATCAATAAATATGAAACATCCGAAATCGTTTATAATGGACATCTTACGGGTCAAAATAAAAAAAAACACTCTTACGGATTAAATCAGCATGTAACGTACTACTTCATGTTGTTCGTATAAACTGTTTCGATTGTAAACATTGTTTGGTCTTTAGTCAGTCGAATTAACGCCATACACACTAATCAAACTCGAGTAGTTTATGTGCATTGGACCTCATAGCTACTAATCAGCTTTTGTGTAATTAACAGTTGTGGACATGATGTTATACGTTGATGTACGGATAACGCATTGGTTTTTTGCTGTTGCTACAATATCTTTTTTCTCGGTTGTAAAAACACCATACAAATCAAAAATCAAGGAATAGTTTATATTTCCGTTTCCTTTGCTTTTTATTCATTGAGTGAAGTAACTCTTATAACACACGCTAAAACATTTTTCAACTCTTTGAGTGTATCAAAGTGTGTGCGTTTTTATAACGTGATCTATATTCTCCATGTTATACTTGTATGCAAGAAACTAATGCTATCTCAACAAGCACACCAACGCGTTATTTTGGATTAAGAAAACAGTTTTGAAACCATTTAAACAATGACATTTTAATGGCATAAACTATTTTTCACAGTATTTAAACAATTATAATGTTATTTATTTTATTAAATCTATTAGGAAGATAATGCAAGTAACCCTCATAGACCATCGCACCTCTATCTTCAATGGTGGAAGACACATCTATAACTGAAGATTCGCTGATGACATTGGCCTATGTGTGGCATCAGCCGTGAACCCAAATACTTCACCAACAGAGTAGACAAAAAAACAGGAGCATACGGGATGGAGGTCAGCACGGGGAAGTCGAAGATCATGTTGAACAGTACCAATAACACCAGTGCAGACATCACGATGAACGGCGAAGAGCTGGAAGAAGTGACCAGCTTCAAGTACTTGGGAGCAACCATTTCCAAGGATGGAAACAGTACCGCTGAGGTCCGAAAAGAATTGTCATGGCGACCGCAGCGATGGCCAGATGATCAGCCCCACCAAGTGCAGACTCTATAAGTTCTTCGTAGTCTCCACTATACGCACACGTGTCTACGAAGACTGCTTCGCATCTCATTTGGGAATCACCAGGCCAACGAGTACGTCCGGAACATCACTGCAACACTTATTAGCCCACCAGATCCCCTCCTGGCGACCGCCAAACGATGAAAGCTGGCTTGGTTAAGACACGTAACCAGATACGACTTTCTGTGCAAGATTGTGCGCCAGGGCACGCGCAAGGGAGATCGCCATCGAGGCCGTTAGACGAAAAGCAGGATGGACAATGTGAAAGAGTGGACGTTACTCCCTATAGATGAGTTACTCTCAACAGCTCAAAAACAGACCTGACTGGAAGAGGATCTCTGTGTAGTCGTCCCCCTATCCACCAACGGCCTAACCGGTCAAGGGAATGATGATGATGGTATAATAAAGGCCATTTAACCCATTTACACAGCATATACATTGTTATTTATGTTGCTGATTGGAAGAAACAGGCAGGTTTCAATCGAAGAAATCAGGGTGGTTTTATTCATATTCAATGATCGATACAACTGTAACAATTTAAAGAGTTTAATTACTTGCTTTTCCAATTTTTCTCAGTGAGGTTTGATTCACATTCGATTGCTTTGGTATTTTAATTTCAAACGTGTGCAAGTCTAATCGAACCTCTACATGTTTATTAGTTCTGCCGAATGAATCAATTGCATCGAGAATTTTAGCACATGCGTTTAGTTTACCGAAGTTTTTTTTTTACGCCGGATATATACAAATATGCCACGGGACATGTTTGACAAAACAAATCTTTGAAATGTTAATTATTTGTATATCAATAAGAATCCTTTGATCAAATAACAAGACGACGTTTATACCTACCAGTTGAAAACAAAAAACGGTGTTAAAGTGTGAGCGCACACGAGAAACATCTGAGATAGTAATTAACATCAAAGGGTTGATAAAACAACACTTGTGATTCAATAACATTGTTTAGATGATCAATTAACGTCCTCTGATATTTATTGCTATCAAAGTACTTATATACTAATTCGTAACTTGTGTTGTTCAGTATACGGTCTTCAGGGCGATCACTTTTCCTGAAACAAAATTAAACACATTTATTTGACCGGAATAATGGAATATAATTATATAATGTTTTAGTTCAAGTAACACTTTCAAGTATATGTGTATACAATTAATATTTTGATCCATTGTACATGCAATTTTCGACGGGTCTTGTATCACCTGGAAAAATAGCAATCTTGATTTAAGTCTTTGTGAAAAATTGTATTAAAATAGTAAACGTCTTTTTCTTTTTCCGTTTTTGAGCTGTAAGCAGTAATTTGCAGATATTACAATGATAGTTAAAGTACCAGACTGTGTCAAGTTGAATGGCAAGTAGACCAGGTTCATAATTTGATGATTATTTTCCACGGCGGATATCTTTTTGTTAATCAGTAAATTGGAGGAAGGTGTGTTCGATGACCTAATCCGATTTTGACATTAATAATGAATACTGAATAAAAGGGAAAATATGTAAGATGAAGGCCAGTAATTATACAAGATTGTAATAAAATAAGTCAACCGATATATTATGATTGTATTCAATTATTCAATTATATATTTGATTTGCTTTAAAATGGTAAAGCATATAAATCAATTTAATTATGTACGCAAATCCCAGTAAGTTCTTTACTCGTACCAAACGTGTATTTAATTCCTTTTTTGGCTTTATCAGTATAGCAATTTACTGAAAATTGCACTCACTAAAAATATTGAGCCTCGTTCTGGGAAAACTGAGCTTAATGCATGTGCCATAAGTGTCATCCCAGTCCGCAAAGGTTAATAAGGGGACGATACTCTCCGCTTTTATGGAATACCGAAAGTGTCGTCCATGATTAGCATGTTCGGGACCAACGCAAAACAATCGGTTCATTAAGGTATATCACGATTATTATGTAAATCAGAATGCTTCTCTTTCCGTGGGTGGAGTTTTCAAGTCATCTATTATGTTAACATGATAGCGAGTGAGGTTACATCTATAAAAACACATCCTTTCTCAAGGCGTGAATGCCCCCACCCATTATTGTAATCACAATCTAGTTGTACTTTTAAGCGTGTGTCTGGTGAATCCTGGGTTAAACATCATATACATGGTCAACAAATAATAATTATTTAATTAAATTTAAGAACAAAATAATGTCTCACAGGCTCTAAATGCTTGTTATAATGCAAATAAAGTTTTGATTTGTTTTACACTTGTGTTTTGATATAAATATAATGTTCAAACGTGGTTTCCATATTTTTTTTTTAAAGAGTGTTGCTTTTTTAGTACACAACAATACTCGTAATGCATACGGTTCAACATCTGTTTTGTCTAGTGCTCCTTTAAATAGGGAACCACAAGAGATTTTTGTTTGTGTTTTATTTACCTTACTCCAATGTTGCAATACCACGCCCACATACATCGAAGGTACTATTCAGAACCAAAAACCCCGTTGATGCACTTACTGACAAGACAACATGTGTAGAATGATTGAAAGTGTGGTGTGCAGGTTGTAGTTACACTTGCGTGTGATGACCTGCTAATATCCTTTCTCTGTTTTGTGGCATATTAAGTATTGTTTTACAAGAGTGCGTTTAAACGCAAAACAGCAAAATCCGGTACACGTTCGATTATCAAAATTTGAGACTGATAACTGAGATTTTATATCGGTATATTGTTACAAAAAACAGCAAATGAAATAACGATTAGCTTATCTGATTTAGTTATGTCTTATACTCCCGTCTCATCGGACTGGCGTTTTTGTTTTGCTTTCCTATGGTAAGCCAGGACGAGGTAGGATCTCAAAAGACACCGTGAGGTCGTCGTGAGAATGCAAGCAAACGCAAAGAACGCCGATGGTGGTGACCTCAGGTCGACTATAAGTTGACATATTTAAAGTAAACGCCAAGTTACTGGATAGAACGCCGTATAATCGCCCTGAGAACGCGAAAGTCGCTGAGACTATACAGTGCACACGCCAAGGTCGCAGCACTGCTGTGGCAGACACGCCGATATCGTAGTCAGACACGCCGATATCGTAGTATGGTCACCGTTACGTCACCGATAAATGATTATCAGACTTCCTATCCAGTGTGGATCGATATATACCAAACCGCTAGAATAGCAATGTTCTTGTCAAGACGTTTGGCCTTCACGGTCCAGAAGGCATGTGCCATTCATTATCCTTGTACGACACTACATTTTTTTAAGAGTTGGTTTTCTCTAAGAATCTGTACCAAAGTTTTCTCGTCCTGTTGATTCAGGTTGCTCTTGGTTTGCTTTTGTTTTTTGGACTTTCTTTGGCGGTCGTTACATCTGATACTGAAAGTAGACTGTTTCCACGAACATGAACCTCAGTCATGAGATGGCGCCTAAGTCCTTACCGCTCTTCCACGCTCAAGAAATTGGGCATACAACAGAGCTTGTGAATGTTATTAAAATCAAATAAAGTATTCGCAACATAAAGCGAAGACCTTAATGAAATTTTATAGAAACAAAAATAACATTTGTATACACGCATATGTATGGTAGTGCAGTGCAGTCGCAGTGCAAATGCTAAGGTCGCATTAGAATCGCAGAAGACACGGCGTGACGTCGCCGATGAACGCCGCGTTAACGCCGAGAAATCGCAGTATAAAAGCAGTAAAAACGCTTAGGACATAATGAGAACGCCGCGTACACGCAAAAACAAACAAACAAACAAACAGAAAGCCGGACCCCAAGGAATAGCATGCTTACTACAACTATCGGCGATTTCCAAAAACTGGTCGTACTGATGTGAGTGACGGGGTATTAGCGTTATACTTCATATGTTTGTAGTTGAATATTATAGTCTTAAGTGAAAGATATAAGCCGACAACTTATCATTAAGTAAAATATTAATAACAAATTATTTCAACCCTGTTTTATTTTGTTAAGTCAACTGACGATTGTTTGAACCGTAAAGTCCATCCAGTTGAAGAAATAGTTAGTGTAGTTCATGTCTAAATTATATATTTCTATCATGTCCACACATGTTTATTATACAGTTATTGTCAATCATTGATTTTTAAGTTTGTGAAGTGTTTTTGATAATAACTACATTTAATGAAGATGAAAATGACTCATTTTACAAATGCCGTTGATGTGCTTGATATGTAGAACAAAATAGAGAAATGCGATGCGTTGGTTGAATGCCTATCAGTTGTAAACGATGCGAACGCGTCACAAAGTTCCAGATCTGTGTGTATATATTGGTTACTGAATTTATATGTTAACGCACATTGGCGGATAATTGCAACGTTTCACTGGAGATGGAACTAAGCATATGCGGAGAACCGACATTCAAAAATATATGATAAATCATATAAACAATGAAGAGATAAATATGTAATTTATAGTAATAGCACCGCGAAAATAGCTCCGGCGTGTATGTCTTACAATATACCTATTTCCAAAATAGGACAACAGATTTGCTATCTTATCGTAGAAACATCCTGGGTTAAGTAAGTACANCCGGTATTCAAATTCCTCATACATTCCATCACTTTCTATTATAAATAAATATATATATACAAAAGAACAAAAAACATGTAATAAATACCATTATGTCTAAATTATATATTTCTATCATGTCCACACATGTTTATTATACTGTTATTGTCAATCATTGATTTTTAAGTTTGTGAAGTGTTTTTGATAATAGCTACATTTTATGAAGATGAAAATGACTCATTTTACAAATGCCGTTGATGTGCTTGATATGTAGAAACAAATAGAGTAATGCGATGCGTTGGTTGAATGCCTATCAGTTGTAAACGATACGATGTCTTACAATATACCTATTTCCAAATAGGACAACAGATTTGCTATCTTATCGTAGAAACATACTGGGTTAAGTAAGTACAGGTTTTATAAGTTATGGCTATGGCAGTTTTTTTCGGCAATAGTGGCTGCTGATGATGTGATTGGTGCTGATATTCGACATAAGGCTGAGGGTAAATGCATGTGATATTTGATATATATTTAATGTACTGAAGTTGGACAGACAAAATGCGAAAAACTAAAATGAAAATAATTATCAAAATATATTAAAAGAAGCTCGTTGATTATTTGTTTTTCATTTATATACTCATTTAACATTATATAATCTAATTTAAAAGATCTCTGAAAGCATACTGCAGAAACTATTTCTGAAATGTAAAGATCGTCATATTTGAATGGGGGTCTATAAAGTGTTTCAACAATCTTTAAAAAAATATATAAAAAATACCGTATTTAACGTCGATATTCCTCGTTTACTGACAACAGTACATACATCTTTTACATATAATAACATACATATCATTGTTACATAAGACCACGCAGCCTGTCACACGTAAAGACGTCTTATTAATACATCTTACCGAAGCGGTTCCACAAAAAGCGTTAATCACATGCTCAACAACAAAACATAGGTTGTTTAAAAAATGAAATATTTACAAGCTATTGGAATTATTATTATATAAGATATAATAATACGTCAAATAAAAATAAAATACCAGGTTAAAGTTTCAATTCCTTATTTAAGTTGTGAATAAATGTTATGAAGGGAAAAGATATGTCCTCGTTGTTCAGCTTATATGCTTTGGAAATTATAAACATAGAGAACAAGTGTCAATAAAAAACAACAACTTCGCGACATTGCAAATATTATAAACCGAATGATAATAACTTTAAATATTCATAATTGTCGTTTCTAATGTGACAGTTGAAACACACATTGCGTTTGTCGAAATGAACCACGTGCACTAATTGTTGTGTCACATATCTGTTCTCGGAACCCATTTCGGACACTACATGTATTAAATGTATCACTCGTATCCTGAAGCGAAATACAAGCATTTCGCCAACGTTTCTTAACCCAGACATAGTCCAATTCCACTTCAATGCAAATGTTCTATTCAAAATAACATGGTTTTATATCAACCTTTTTTAAAATAACGATGGATGTTATGGCGTCATTATGTGTAATGTGAAAACAACGTTCTTGTAAATTTCGCGTTTCTCATTTGTAAACACTATAACTACAGTAGCATTCATGTGCAGAATTACAAGAAACAATGTCTTACGTAACGGCATCCTTCTCCGTCTGAATGATAAAAGACCAAGAATTATTCAAAATATAAAGAACTTCGCTAAAGATATTCATCGAAATTGGTTAGTGTCTCCCCATAAAATGTGGAGCTAAATTAATTTTCACGCACACATCGCACATCACTNGAATAGTTTTCAAATCCATGGCAGCAATCTGAGTTATATCCGGAATTACTGTACCTCGAACTGTAATAAAAAAAGTAAATTCACATTATGCTTTGTTCATGAATTAAATAATCACTGTTTAAGTTTCATACTGACGCATTGTACGATTATTTGTTATGAGAAACAATCAATTTTAAGGAAAACAAGCACTTCACAAATTGACGACTCCTTGACCTCAAATTATCAAACATGAAACGATGTGTTGCATGATGTAATATGATGAAACGTTGAAAATCAAAACAATAAAACGTTCTTGTAAATGAGTTTAATTTGATGCGCATGGAAAAAGTCCCAAAACAATATTGTCTTACTTAGATCCGTTGTTCCATGGTCAAGGGTTACTCAGGCTGGCTCTGACTCAAATTTGACAAGATGGAAATTGCCTCAGGAAACTGCACCAGGCAATGCTCCCACATCGACATCAGAGAGATGGCCAACACCTAAATTGAAAGTATAAACACTGCAAGTCAATGTGTCAATAAGTCACAGAAATCATTGATACATCATACCGTTCTATTCTAAAACGTCGCAATTCATAACTTCGAAAATAGCAACAATTGATAAGACTATTATTTGTGTATGTATATCAAATTTGAATAATACATACCGTAATAGTAATGTGTCTGCAATAAACTGCATTCATTCTACAGCAGTACAACGTTGGAAATCGGTATAACATTCATTTTCGTGTTTGCAAACCGCGTAGCCGTAACGTGAACGAAAATATTTTTTTCAAACGAAAAATAATATATTTTTATTTTAAAGTAAATAAATCTTAAGGAAATGAACACATTTAGTTCTAAAATAAAAACACAAACAATTATTTCGTGTGTTTAGTTCTTAAATAAAACAAAACAATCATTTATTTCGTGTTTTAAGTATTATTTCCGGACTTTGACGTCGATAACCAATCGTTTCCGAACGCTTTCCGAATACGGCGATATCGACCGACTATTCCCGATCTCATTAGGTACCAACTTAAATCGTGTTTATGTTAGAAAAAGCAGGCTTTTGTGTCGTTGTTTAGCGTCTTGCATACAAATTTAAACTAATTAGCATTCAAGCAGGCGTTTTGTTGAACTACTATATGGAACGAATATAAATACTTGTAGATTAAGTACACCAAACACGCACTACAAAATGACTTTAAATCATACTTAAAATATAAGCTATCTATATATTTTATCAGATTTTGTCATTCTAAAGTAATGAATATAGTAACTCGGTGGATAACGCTATTTTCTTATCATTGCACATATAAATGTACCAGTATCTCAACCGCTGATTGAAGTGTTCATGGTAAGGCACACTTATACGGAGTCGTACGTTGTGTTTCGTGTTAAAACCACATCTCATCCAAACCCGCTGATAAGTATTGTTATTATTATTATTTATGTTCGTTATGTTACTTAATCAATAATAATAATAATACAATTGGTCAAATATGTTGCGTCGAATGCATGGCTAGTAGTTTTTGTGTAATTGAAAAGCAAACATCTAATTGTATGTTCAGACGGACACGTGTGTAAAATAAACATCATTTATATTTGTAATATATCAAGTTTGCATTGAGCAGGTCAACCATTATTTTGCTTCGACATTGCATCATGTTACGTTTATAAATGTGGTATTGTGTTTAACCCGAGCAGTTAACCAGACATTTACTGTGTGTTATTAAGATAATGGGTGGTTGCGTCCGCGCCTTGTGAAATGATATATGTTTTTATAATTGTAACCAAACTAGCTATCATCTTACAATACTTAATGACTTTATTGTACCACACACTGAACTAACAGCATTCGGAGTAACCTGATAATATCATTTAATTAATTATGTATAAGTAATTACTCACGTCGGCGTTCTCTTTGATGTTCAAGAGCCAGACACAGGTAAGAACGTGAGGTTATGACATCGTAAACTGTCAGCGGGTATACTAAGTATGCAATGAAATTGTATATGATGATGATGATGATAATAAAACAATAATAATTATAATAATTACAATAATAAGCATTTAAAACACAAAAAGAAAAAGAGAAACAATAATAGGAATGATAGTGACGACGAAGATTTATTTTGCTTAGTTAGAAAGGAAAAATGATTGGTTTGAATATATAAACATCTCTTAAAAATCTGAAATTGTTATTTACTATCAATTTAAATCCATCAATTAAAATTATATATATTCTGACGTAAAACATAGACAAGAGCGTCATAATGGCCCGGAATCACTCACCTGAATTAAAATTGGGATGCTAGTGTGAACTTAGCTAGGAAATTAAGTTTTCACTAAGAAGAAGCACGAAAAGAAAAACGTATAACCGACACGACGGGCGCATTTTGACCGAACTGTGTATAAGGCATGTTGCTTAATAACACATATCTAGATTCGCAGCTGTATAGTTTGGGACAAAAAAGCTTGTTATAGTTGAAAATATGTACACATTAGGCAAACAGGTTCAACCAAGTCGGGATCAACTTACACGACAGGGACATGATTTGAACACAATTTGTATATGGACATCCTATTCTTTTACATGACAAATACCGAACATTTGGGACTTAAGGTTTTCGGTGAGAAAAAAAATAATTCATTTTAAAACTATGAGATAAACAAGATATCCCCAAGAGCAATTTTTACCCCAGGGGCATGGTTTGATTTTGTATAGAGTACCACATCACTATGTTACATAGCAAAAACCAAACTAATGAGCCTCGCTTATTTAGAATAGTTTGTTCTCAAGTGTTTAATACATAGATGAATAAAAAAAAGTAACACCCAGGGCAAGTAGAAATTTGACCTCATGGATCATGATTTGGTAGCGAATCGCTATACGATGTTATATGACATTTACCAAGCCTTTGGGTCTTGCCAGTTCAGAAAAAGATTTTCAACATTTTCACTACATATAACGAAAACATGTGACATGATGTGAACAAACTCAGAAACGGAGCTCTATACGGGTTTACATAACAAATACTAAACTGTATTAGTTTTTCAAGTTTTGGAAATATACATGTACATATCAGAAACACAAATAACCCTTAGCGCGGGACAACTTTTTTTTTAAATAGACCAATTTTTAAATGATTCATTATACATAATATGGAAAACCAATTATCCATAGGGCGAGGTAAATTTTGAACTCGGAGATATCATTGGAACATACTTGATAGAGGACAGTTGTATAATTTTAGAATGAAAAAGTTTCTCGGACGCGATGTTGCATATATGTAAAATATGCAAATACTATGTAAAACAGACACGTTACCCACAGGGAGTAGCCAATTTTGACTTTAAAGGCATGACTCGAACAGACTTGGTAGAGGATCACTAAACTGACGTTACATAACAGATACTAAACCTCTGAGTTACGCGGTTTCAGAGGAAATGATTTTTTTTTAGCCTTGTGACCTACACATTCAGCGGACGGAGCGATTTGGAAAAATTCTAATCAGGGTCATCCAAGGATGATGGATCGAAAGAATACTGGATATCTAGTTTTCCATCTAGTTACTATACTAATTTTATTAGGAATCACATAAACCAGATCGAAATATATAAATATATTTCATATTTCCATTATTATAAAAGGACTTTTTTAATGTATGATTGTTGTCATTAATCTATTTACCTTCGCTCCAAACAAAGTTCAACATAACACTTATTATATACTNATCGTAAACTGTCAGCGGGTATACTAAGTATGCAATGAAATTGTATATGATGATGATGATGATAATAAAACAATAATAATTATAATAATTACAATAATAAGCATTTAAAACACAAAAAGAAAAAGAGAAACAATAATAGGAATGATAGTGACGACGAAGATTTATTTTGCTTAGTTAGAAAGGAAAAATGATTGGTTTGAATATATAAACATCTCTTAAAAATCTGAAATTGTTATTTACTATCAATTTAAATCCATCAATTAAAATTATATATATTCTGACGTAAAACATAGACAAGAGCGTCATAATGGCCCGGAATCACTCACCTGAATTAAAATTGGGATGCTAGTGTGAACTTAGCTAGGAAATTAAGTTTTCACTAAGAAGAAGCACGAAAAGAAAAACGTATAACCGACACGACGGGCGCATTTTGACCGAACTGTGTATAAGGCATGTTGCTTAATAACACATATCTAGATTCGCAGCTGTATAGTTTGGGACAAAAAAGCTTGTTATAGTTGAAAATATGTACACATTAGGCAAACAAGTTCAACCAAGTCGGGATCAACTTACACGACAGGGACATGATTTGAACACAATTTGTATATGGACATCCTATTCTTTTACATGACAAATACCGAACATTTGGGACTTAAGGTTTTCGGTGAGAAAAAAAATAATTCATTTTAAAACTATGAGATAAACAAGATATCCCCAAGACCAATTTTTACCCCAGGGGCATGGTTTGATTTTGTATAGAGTACCACATCACTATGTTACATAGCAAAAACCAAACTAATGAGCCTCGCTTATTTAGAATAGTTTGTTCTCAAGTGTTTAATACATAGATGAATAAAAAAAAGTAACACCCAGGGCAAGTAGAAATTTGACCTCATGGATCATGATTTGGTAGCGAATCGCTATACGATGTTATATGACATTTACCAAGCCTTTGGGTCTTGCCAGTTCAGAAAAAGATTTTCAACATTTTCACTACATATAACGAAAACATGTGACATGATGTGAACAAACTCAGAAACGGAGCTCTATACGGGTTTACATAACAAATACTAAACTGTATTAGTTTTTCAAGTTTTGGAAATATACATGTACATATCAGAAACACAAATAACCCTTAGCGCGGGACAACTTTTTTTTTAAATAGACCAATTTTTAAATGATTCATTATACATAATATGGAAAACCAATTATCCATAGGGCGAGGTAAATTTTGAACTCGGAGATATCATTGGAACATACTTGATAGAGGACAGTTGTATAATTTTAGAATGAAAAAGTTTCTCGGACGCGATGTTGCATATATGTAAAATATGCAAATACTATGTAAAACAGACACGTTACCCACAGGGAGTAGCCAATTTTGACTTTAAAGGCATGACTCGAACAGACTTGGTAGAGGATCACTAAACTGACGTTACATAACAGATACTAAACCTCTGAGTTACGCGGTTTCAGAGGAAATGATTTTTTTTTAGCCTTGTGACCTACACATTCAGCGGACGGAGCGATTTGGAAAAATTCTAATCAGGGTCATCCAAGGATGATGGATCGAAAGAATACTGGATATCTAGTTTTCCATCTAGTTACTATACTAATTTTATTAGGAATCACATAAACCAGATCGAAATATATAAATATATTTCATATTTCCATTATTATAAAAGGACTTTTTTAATGTATGATTGTTGTCATTAATCTATTTACCTTCGCTCCAAACAAAGTTCAACATAACACTTATTATATACTGATATGAAAGGAACTTACTAATCTCAACAACGACATACAGACACCTGTTATTTTTAACATAAACATTTGTAAACAATGTTTTTAAACATATATTTCGAATGGTATTAATGTTTACAGATATTTAAAAATTATTTAAACGATTAATATATGAATTACGTTATTTAAGTTACATTCATTACTAAGACTGTATACTATTTAACATCAGCAATTGCTTTGACAACGGGAAACGTAAATTTAGTTGTATTGGCATTCTACGTTCAATTTGATATTTTAATTGTTATCGTGAGCTAACTTAATAGAACCACCACCTGTTTAGTATTTATACCTAGTGAATCAATTGCAATTTTAGCACATTCGTTTGGTATAAACGAATCGCCCATTTTTTTAATTATTTGTTGATCGACAAAACCCTTTGATCAAATGGTAAGATGACGTTTATACCTACGGATTAAAACGTATACTATGTAATGGTGCGCGCTTACAGTTAAAACACTTGAGATAGTATTTCAACATCAAAGGGTAGAAACATTAACACGTGTGAATCATTTACATATTTTCGATGATCAATTCCCGCCCTCTGATTTAAGCACGGAAAAGTGCATTTAAACAACGTGAGACATTTATTGTTATCCATTGAAACAATATTCATATCAAAGGTTGTTTCCATTGCTTTGCAATTTGTTATCTTGAATTCGCATAGATACATACTATATTATTTCGAACGTGACTTGATCTCATTTCATATTATATTATCTGAAAATAGTTCAAGAGCTAACATGCTCTCTTAAAACTAACGATTTTCTTGTGAACGTTTAACAAAATATGGTATAGTAAAAAAATATGGAATAGAATAAAGCCGAGTGTGATCGCTTTGTTATCACATGTTTTAAAGGACAAATACTTCTAACTGTACAAACACATTCAGATAAGTGCGATTGGTCAGAAGAAAAAGTTGTCAACGAAAACGCAAAAGATTCCTTGGAATGGCATACACTTTTGAACTCTTTACTGGCATAATAATATACGAAAGACCATTGAAGGATGTGTGTAGACTGAATAAAGTTTTGTTTTAAGGAAGATATATATTATAAGATAAAAAAGAAACTAAAGCAGATAAACAAGAAATTGTTTCATTATTATTTATCATGTGGAAAAAAAAATGGTTGTTAACGGTACTGCTAATATCTTTGGACTCCCATGGCAAACGGACTGCGTTGCATGCTTGTTGCTTACGTCAACCGGATATGTAACAGGATGTACGCTATGTTCGCTTGCGTCTAGCGGTTGCAAAAAGAACAAAATTGCTTATTTTCAAAACAATACGGATTTGTATCTTAATCAGTTGCGTCTTCGTGTTTATATTGAATGAAATTAAATAATTCCATTGACGTGCAACATTGTTCCAATTGAAAAGCGTTTGGCCGAAGTTGGTCTTTCCATGGAGCGTCCAATTTGTCACGTGTTCAGATAAATGTTATTGGTTCCACGATTGCAGATGAGTTGTCGGTGATCTGACTCCCTGCTTTGAAGTTTTAAACAGTTCTAATGTGATCGCTAACATGAAAAACAAGTCGATATAAAAAAATATCAAAGTTATATCAAAGAAACATCCAAGGAATGGTTGGTTTGATGCAATACAGACTTTCTTTGAATGGTTAAGTATAGTATACTCTTTTACACACATTTGTTGCTGTGTCAACTCATATCACACGACCTCAATTTAACATTGACATTGACCTTATTTGGACTAATTCAATTCAATTTCTTTGTTAACTAGAGAACACCTTTTCGTCTAGCAGCAATAACGCTTAATATATAGAAATTTGAAACTGTCATACTTGTTGGCTTTGACCGCCCCAATCACGTTTATATTGACCTCGACCTAATTTTGAATTAAATGTTTTAAACCATTCATACATGAAATAATTAGTACGTTATACCGTCAAACACTGCTAGCTTCAACTCTTTGATGCTTTCACACTTGTTGACCATGACCCTCCATACGCACCTCAACAAAGCTTTCTTTAACATTGACATTCACCTATACTGGGTACCCAACACAGACAGCCAATCGGATTCGTAAGCAGCGGCCGCAGGTATTTTTTTTGTCAAGTAATCATGAAGTTATAAAAATAATACATAGTTGTGGTTTCCGTAAACTCGTACCGCTAAGAATGCACGTTCCTCTGAATCTGATAATAATAAACATAATTTTACCACAAACACATTTCAAGTAGTTACCGTATAAATGATATTCTCAGATAATTAATTACAAGCAATGATTCAATCGCGATTGCGGTCGCTTTGTAGTGGGTGGTGGTTGTTGTGGTAACGAAATGGGATCCGAACGAAATTCGGTTTTTTCGAGTTTAGTATTAATTTTTAATGGTGTTTATTTAAAGCTTTCTTTTATTGTATTTCTATGTTGGTTAACAGAACTACTGAAAAGTTTCAGATAACACACACTTATTATAAAACGTTGCATACAATTATTATTATTATTATAATAATGATAAACATTATATTATATGACATGTGTGCAAGTCATTTTTTGATTTTGATTGTTAAGCAATTAAGCTTTTTAGAAAAAGAAACACTACTCTATTCTTTCGTTTGAGTGACTGACAAGATCGGAAATAAAAAAAGTTTCTCCATATATATAATAGAATACCACAATTGTACCCACAATTACCTTAAGAGCATTAACCATAACAACGCTTATCTCTTATAATTAATTATAATTCATTACTAGCAATGATTCAATCGCGCTTGCGGTCACTTTCAAGAGGGGGGTTGTTGCTTTTTAACATTCACATTATTGAACTTTGATGTATAATTAAAAAAAAAAAAAGATTTGCTTTGGGTTGACTTTCAGTACTTGTTTTTTTATTCATATTATAAAACTATGATGGATTAAAAAACACGCCTACATCAAATTTTATATTAAAATACTATTTTATTTTAATGACAAATTGATATTATCCACAATTATATATGGTTGATGAAATAACACTGTATAACTTAATTACAGAGCGAAAAACGTCTCATATGTCAACCATGTGCTTTAATTCCAGATGCAGATGATTTGCAATATTATTTTAAAAAGTGGTGTATTCAACAGTTATTTGAATATAGTTTTTTTCTGTTTAATTACGTACTCCTCATGCATTCTCTGTTTGTCTCTTACTCCTTAAATATGGAGCCACAAGTGCGTGTTGTTGTTCTCGTTTTTATACCTAACTTCAATGTGACCACATAACGGACAAAGAAATCGGAAGTACAATTCAGACACAAACATACATTATATGCACTCACTGGCGACACAATATCGTCTGCGTAACACCACGTGAAGACTGGTTAGAAGTGTGATGTGCAGATTGCAGAACCACTTGCATGTGTTTTCCTGTTAAAAGCATACTCGTGGTTTTGGTGAGAATAGTATTATGATCACATCGTGCGTTTAAACGCAAAACGGCAAAAGCCGGCACCCTTTCGATTAAGAACACGAAGACTGAACACCTATTTATGATCGGAATATTGTAAACAGAACGATAATGAGATCAACGAACAGTATGTTTTATTTAGTTTTGGTTTATACGCCCGTCACACCAGCGTTCTTACTGCGTTCTTTTGCCGACTCAAAACGCGGTAGGATCTGTAATGAAGACGCCGTGACATCGGTGTGATAACGCATGAAGACGTCGTCCAGACGCCAAGAACGACGAAGTTTGCGACCTTACGGCGACTACATTGGACATGTCCTGTAAGTTCAGGTTTCTCATGATGTGCTTTATTTTTTGGCCTGGACTGGGCTTTCTATACGTCTAGTACTGCCAGAAGACTGTGTTCATTACCATGAGCCTCTCTAAAAAGAAAGCGTCTTGACGGTCGCATGACGTCACATTAATATTTAACAATTATGAAATATCACATACATTACATGTGAAAGGCACATGTGTATTAAGTGACTCTGCTCTGACACTGGTCCATATACAACAGTTATTGTTCTTTTTTTGCCTGGCAAGTGAACGCAAGTCTGACGACATAAATAATATATGTGTGTCAGCTGTGATGGAAAAGAGTGCAGATTATACGTATAATATTGTGTTCAATATAAAAAAGGACTCTAAAGTTGTTAACCTGTATTATGCCAACTGTCACCAAAATTTAGTACAAGGGGGTCAACATTGTCTTCAAATGTTTAGGCTGAGTTTGCTGGTACATACTATTAAACTGATACAAATACAGGAAATGACGTAACTTACGAA